>CM077572.1:48289517-48521399 GCA_039657325.1 Stephania cephalantha | reverse complement strand
ATATTTTTTTTGTGCTCAATTAAAGGATATATAAAGTAAAATTAAGGTGTGTGGACTATATATATATATTTTGGATGACATAGGAAGGACATAGGACTACACTTGTTCTAGCTAGTACAGTAGTGCTACTCCAAAAACAGAAAAAGACTCATTATTAATTAGTATATAATTAAGGTCCTGCACTATATATATTGCACAAAAACAACTTAATGTATTTTCAATTATTTTTATAAGTTTTTTAAAGTAGGTAGACGTGACTGGTGGTCAAAAGGTCATAGCGATAAAAAAACAAAGCTTGAACTTTGTTGAGAGATTCGATTATATCCTAATTAATCGACCCTACAAGTTAATCAATTTTTTTTTTTTGTCAAATACAAATTTATCAATTATATCATAAACTTTTTTTTATTTTAATCAATTTAAAGATATTCTACCATGCACGTCTCTCGCGTTAAGTTGTTAAGAAAGGTTAAAATATTTTTGTCAAAATCAAAATGTTAATTAATTAGGATATATTTTTGCAAAAACTTTGAAATTAGTATGAATACATATATATTCACAGTGTATTATTGATCAGTATTAAAGAAAATGATTTGGCGACATTTTCCAAAACACAAACCCATCGCACAGACCGCGTGGTGCCTGCGTAGCGTCCTTTTTTCATATGTGGGTCTCACCAAAAGTACATAAAGGACGCGCCGCGCGAGTGTCAGCTGTACTACGATGAGATTGTGTTCCAAAAATGTCAATGAATCATTTTCCTTTAAAGAAATAAATATCTTGAGAAGTTTTTGGAACGTTTTTCTTTTCCTTCTCAATATTTTCTCTTCGTAAGTGAGATCAAGAACTCTATCTCTTGAATCTCTGTTTTGAAGATTTGTCACATTTACAAACTTAATAATTTATATCCAAAACTTTTTTATTTGATTTCACTTATATCCTCAATCAATATAGGGAGTATTTTTTCTCCATGTCTCGAAATTTTTGTCTCAAAATCTCGAACCACCGCTGATCTTCTCTTTCGATCTGCAGTGGTTCAAATTACATATTTTTCAAGTATCATTCATTCAATAAACTACACAGTCAACTGCAATGTGCTATATAAGTTTAATTGAAGTTAATAAATTTGTAAGATTAGAATTGACAAATATATTGATCGAGGATGTAAGTGAAATAAAATCGAAAAGTTTTGAATACAGTTAATAAATTTATAAGATTATATAAGATAGGCAAATATATCATACCGTTTCAAAGTTTTTGTAAAATTTTTGCATAAATCGAAACATTAAGATATAATAAATTTTTACAAAAGTTTGAAATTTTAAGATATATTTGTCTACTAGGTTTATAATTAATACAGCCACCAAGGCATAGGATATTTTAGGCCACTTTATTACACCTTAAATTCTTCCTCACCAAACCAAATATCATTATTAGTTCTTATCAAAAAAATTGTGCTTTCACAATTCCGAACAAAAACAATAATTCCTACTGGGCCTGCTGCAGCCCAGCTGCGATGAGGGCTTTATAAGTTTCTGTAACCAAATAATCGACCCATTTTTCATATCCATTGGTTCTAAACAACCTTTTGGGCCACAACATAACTAGTTAACCCAGATCTTTATGCCAAATACAAGTTGTACTTTTCTGACCCAAAAAACAAAATACTAGTACTTTTCTATTCCTTAGAATAGAAACAGCAACATTGGAATATCCCCTAATTTATACGGTGCGTGACTCGAGACAAATTCAAAATAATCGAATAGTCTGGATATGAGGTAGTTTAGACAAAAACAAAAATAAAAAATGCTAGTAGTGCTTCTACGTATCTACCAAATCCCAAAAAAGAAAAAAGAAAAAAAGAAAACCTAGTATTGCTGCTTGTTGCCAAATACTCGTCATATTTCATTTGGCATTAGCGTAAATTTTGATCCAATGAGTGTAGGCTGACTTTTCACAAAGCCTATACAGAAGGGTGACCACTGTTGATGTTGTTTTCTTCCTACACGAGACTCCAACTCAAATGGCATATTCGCTTCACCGTCTTAGGTCGGATTAGCCACACTGGACTGGTTAATCCGGTGTTCGCTTGGAGGATTAACTAGGCCACGGGATTAGTTAATGGGCATGGGAGGGGATTAAATAATACCACCATTTTTTGTGGGATTAGCTAATCCATAGTGGGTGGTTAGTGGAGATTACCACTTTACCCCTCACATTACAACCCATCTTCACCGAATCACCGATCCCCTATTTCTTCGTTTCCACCCACGCCCACCAGTTTCAGCGACGCCTGAAGAAATTCAGCAGCCTCAGCGCGCGATCGATTCGTCGCCGAAGAAGGAGAGGAGGAAGTGAGGAGGAGGAAGCCCTTATCGTCGCCGCGCCGTCGCGAAGGAGAAGGCGCAGGTGCGTGCGAGAAGGAGAGGAGGAACTGAAGAGGAGGAACCCTAATTCGTCACCACCGCGGTCGCGAAGAAGAAGACGATCGACCAAGCTTAGAAGGATATTTGGATCAGAATCAGACCGTTGATGATTTCATTTTAATGATCTTTCTAATTGTCTTCAGTTTATACTCAACGTGCTCGATTGGTAGCCTCTGTGTGAAGGACGTCCTATTTACTGCCCTGTGATCATTCCTCCAATAACCTGAAAGTTATTCTCCGCCATTGCTGCCCATGGCCTAATTGCAGTAAAAATATATTATGGTTATTATGTTTCTAATTTCATAAAACAGTCGATAGGTGTGATTTATTCAGAATTTATGACAAAAGATTGTAGTCTCGGATCTGTAGTTTTTTAAATGGTTTCTACAGAAGATTGATAAAAGGGGATCGGTCTGGAGGTTGTGTTAGGCAAAAGAGATGTGAAGGGGGATGTTTTATTAGGTTTGAGAGAATGAAACTGATCGATGTGTGAAAATGAGGTGAGGATGTGTTATTTATGCAAGGGTATTTTGGTAAATGTACAATTACAACCTCATTTAATCCCAACCTTAAAACTCCCAACCAAACAAGATACACAAATGGGACTAAACCATCTAAACCCATGTGTTAGTCCCATCACAAATTAATCCCATGTGTTAGGATTCACTAAAATGTGAAGCGAACAGGCCAAAAGAGTCTTAAGACCTCTAGTTAAAAGGCAAAATGGGATTTCATTAATATAGAAAGTTATTGCATGACATCTCAGCGTGATCTCTCAACATACGCTTCCCCAGTGAAACCCCGACTGTGACGCCCAAATTCAAAGGCAAATAAGGCACCGCCACGTTTTCAGACACGTCATCAAGTCATGTCATGTCACTTGCACACCTATACATGACGGCCCGCGAACTAACCATCTAATAATCCGATTTAGTCGATTTCGATGTTAATTGATTATTTTGTCGAAATACACTAAGTTATACTTCCTCCATTTCTTTATAAGTGACTTTCTAGCCATTTTGAAATATTTCACAATATATGTCATTTGATAGTTTCAATACACATTAATTATTTAATTGACTTTTATACATTTCATAGAATTTTTTTTTATGAATTACACATTAATAACTAGTGGATGTAGAAGTGGTGGGGTTAGGAGAGATAAATGGTGATTTAGTAATTTAACTGTCACTTTCTCCTCATCCAAGATAATTAAATGATTTTCTTAAAAACTGTGAACAATCTTAAAATGACACTTATATAGAAACGGAGGGAGTAAAGTCTTACAACTTAATTTGTTGGTTTTGATTGATTTAAATTATTTTTAATAGCTAAAGTCTTAAAATATGCAAATAAATAATGTAAACAAGTTTTACATTTATTAACAACTTATGGGGTGGAAACCCAACAAAAAGATATCATGTACATCAATAAAAGCGACAAAAAGGTGTAGTAAGTGTCAATATACATGTATCAGGCAATAAGTCTCCCAAAATGATCCCAAAAAAATTTATATGTATAAATACAAACACCTAAGAATGAAGCTAGTGGAGGCGCTCTAAATCAGAGGTAGTCGCCAAGCACCGCCTTCCTCATCTCGTCGTAGGATCTGCAACTTGCCACAAAAAACAATGACAAGTTCCAGTGAGTAAATTCTCAGAGAAATTCAGTTAGTATTCACAAGAAATCCAAGAAAAATGGCTACAATTCATGCAGATAAAGTAAATAAGCGGGAATGTAAAGCATGGATATAAGTCACTAAGATAATCAAGAATATGGAACGCGAGTGTGGTGTATAGCTGTCGAACCCTGGGACGCAAATACTAAACCGAGAAGGCCCCAGAGGTGAGGTAATCTACACCTCATCTTCACGGTCGAAACAAGGACCTATGGGGGTCGGAAGGTAGACTTCCGCCCAATGCCTTAAATGAGAGGAACTCTGTGACGGAGGCGAGCCTCACGTCAACCCACTCTCGAGATCATGACTCGCGGAGAGAAATCTCACACGTAGTCTAAAGTATGACCAACACAGTAGCAACAATCAGATCATCATCTACGAGAGAACTTGAAAGGGGTCATACCGTCCCTTTAACTATACACAAACACACGTGGGAATATAGTAAATATGCAAGCCGAATAAGCGAAAAGTAAAAATGAAATAAGTAAATTCTAAGCTGACTTTCTCGTGGGTTTACTTACCTCAGCGCTCATAAAGTCGCTCCGAAAAGACCCGCTCTCGCGCCTCGAACTACGCCTTCGACACCCGACTAGTCTCCTAATTCTCTATTGTCAAACTTTATCATTTTAAAATGTTTTAGTGTCTTATTTGAAAGATTTAATAATTTAAAACTAAAACTTAGAATTTTATTCCAAAATTCTAGTTATGGCACACTTTTCGAGTAACACCGAAGTCCCAAATGCCCGAAAATATCTCGAAAACTACTTTCTATCTTTTTTCCATTTTTCTTTATATTTTGTCTGATTTTTTTTTCCATATTTGTTTACCTATTTTTTCTATTTTTATGTAACTTATTTTATTTAAAATTGTATTTAATCTAATTTTTAATTAAGTTTATTTTATTTAATTATTTTATGGGAGGGTTGGGCTCGATATGGCCTAACCGCTTGGACCAGGGTCGGGCCGACTCGGTCCAACTGGACTTGGGTTGGTCTGACCCGACCCAACCAACTGCTCCCACGGCTTCCGCTTTGTGCAACAACCCAACCTCCCTCCCTATTCGTCTCTGGAAAAGTCGTTATTTTTTTTTTTTTTTTACAAAAACAAAAACAACAACAACAACTACTACTACATCACCAACAACAAAACTACAACAATCACCATTAAAGCTCTCGATTTCTCCAAAAACTCACAACACACAACCACCACTTACCTTAGAGTAAAAGATCGCCGAGGTGAGGATGGTGATGTCGAATTTGAGAGGGTCATGGGTGGAGAGCTTGGTGAGGGTGAGTCCAATTTGATGATGAAGTAGAGTTAGAGAGGAAAATTGAGAGGGAGAGAAAATGGGATCCAGGAAGAGAGAAAGTGAGGGTTTTTTTTATGATTTGTGGATGAGAGATGCGAGAGAAAGTGAGGTATGGGTGATGTGATGGTGATATGGCATTTAAAGCCCCGACTACCCTATACACCCGCGTTACGTTCACCCTGCAATGTCCTAAGCTCTCATTACAATGCACGCACAAAGCGACCAATTGAAATTATAACACTAACGCGACGCCAATATTAAATAATAATAAAATAAATAACACGCACCACACAAAAATAACAAAATTTACCTCGTCAGGCGTGCCCTAAAATTTTTCGCGTCTTTCACGTGGTTCTGGGCTTTGGGTCATAATATTTAATTAGTCAATTAATCAGGATTAATTAAAGCGGGTCGTTACACTGACTAACAGTGTTATTACTCCTGAGCTCTCGGTGGGAGGTAGGCATTACGAGATTTGCGTAGTCGGGGTAGTAACTTCATCTATGCAGCTGGTTGTAGATGAAGGTGTAGGTGACATGGCCATTCCTGAGGGAAGAATGGGGGAGGGTTGGGTGGAGGTGTTGGTGGGGTTTTAGAAAACTTTGATGCGTGATAAAATAAAAAACATAATATAGTTGATCGGGGCTTAAGTTATACTCAATGTCCTGAAGACTAATTGCGTCCCGCTATAGTGCTTGCGGTCTAATGACGATAGTCTCCCAAGATACAACGATCATACTAATGATTTTAGCACTTCAAATCATTAGTCTGCGAACCAATAGAATGATTCAACACTCTCTCTGACCCAAAACCATGAAAAGAGAAGGAAAATTATTTTTTGACTCATTTTCCTAACTTTCTAACTCTATTACAATTCTTATTGAAAACAATCCATCTCATGAATATATATAGACTTTGATGCGTCTATTAGAAAAGACACGCATCTTAGTGAATAGTTGTGTCTATTAGGAAAGACATGCCTTTTAGTGAATAGATACACCTTTTAGTATCTCATGCCCCTTTACATAATTAAACACCTTTTCACATCATTTCCATTCAAATTATAAACAATTAAATAATGTAATTAATTGTTCCAACAATCCCCCACATGAATGGAAATCGATCATCAAATCTATATATATCCCCCACATAAATGGATTTTAAAAATCATTTTAATGCAGACACACTTGAGAGAGAATTGGCGGAATAAAGTTACATCAGGAGAAGTGTCGTATATAGACTTGAACTTTCCCTAGTGAAATATTATCGGATATACTTCGTGACGCAGTGGATATATATGATCTTGAACTTTATCCTTATCACATAACTTTATCCTTATCATTATTGGTTCTACGGTTTTGTCCATTTTGGTCCTGGACACAATCTTGGTTTCATAATAGATTTAGAGAATTTAGCCTGTCTCGTTCTCATAAATGCGACCCACATTTACTATCATATATGTGACATCTTTATTTGTCATTAAATGCTTAGCATACCCTTAACTTCTTCTGAACACATTTTTATCTTAGGAATGAGAGAGGGCGTGTTCTTCTCTCGAGTTTCATCTGACCAGTTTGCCTATTGAACCTAGTACATGGGATCTCCAATCAAATTAGGTTAGGTTTCCATGACTCAACTCATTTTTTAAGCTTTTAAACTCATTCCCCTCGATATTAGTTTACTTGATATTAACAAACTTACAATTAAGGCCAACAAGTTTGTCTTCTCATTTCTCATTTTCTATGAAAATTATCTCATAATCAAGTAACTATTTAAGGTAATCTTCAACATATAAGTCCAAATTTACCATTTTATATGCATCATTTTGTTCTCTGTCACTTGCGATTATTAATCAACTTTCGACATATGCGTTACATAGACAATTGCATCTAATATATATGAAATATCCTCTAATCTCTTTCAAAGCTATAATATAGCTTTTCTAATTTATTAATGCGCGCAATCATTTAGATTCCAATGCGAATCTAACAATACTCTCATTTCTTCGAGGATTTTCATTGATACAAGTATTTCTTCTTTAAATTCATCATTTAAGATATGTCTCTTAACATCTTTGCTTTGCTTCATTAGCAACCAACATGCTAGATGTCATTATAGACTAGTGAGTTTCTTTCGAAGAAATCAAGACTTCCTTTCTCTCAAATAAAGCCTTAAGTTATCAATTTAACTTGCTTCATTTTAAGCAATTTATCCATCCGCCTTTAATTAGATTTTAAAATCCATTTACACTTCAAAGGCTTTGACTCGATGGATTCAATCTCACTATTGATAACTCGCTTTTCAAAATATATATTTTTCAACAAATATCTCTTCAAATACTTTATTGGGTTTCACTATAGACATTTAATACTATTGTAATATATATTCAAGGAAGATTATAACTTTAGGGCTTGCACTGAATTTGCATTCAAACCCCCACAATTTTAATAACTCAATGCTAATATAGTTAGCATCCTTGATATAAAATTTACTCAATAACTTATATCTTAAGGACATCAATCCATGAAATATTTCAAAGGAGAACATGCTATTTAGTATTTACACCAATATCATACCACTCGTATTACAATATTGATAAACGTGAAGCCACACAAATCAAAATTTAGTAATTCATAAACAAATGGATTAATTCATGCATATGCATTTAATAAAGATATGCATAGAACATAAGCACACTCAATCAATTAGCCCCATTCTTTGCCTTGACGGTTAAGCTGCAGTGAATCTTTAATTGATAGATCACAATAGCCTTACTAACCACAATCTCGCTCTAGCCCAGAAGAGATGGTCTCTATTTAATGAAGATGCAATTGCAACTTTGCAACTTTTTGGAGTATTATATTCACCCACATTGTTCAAGTTGCAGTCTCATGTGATCACCAATTGCATCTTCGATCAAAATTATATAGCATCTCCACTTTGATCTCTACAATTCACATACAAGTCCATCAATTGCATCTTCGATCAAAATTATATAGCATCTCCATTTTGATCTCTACAATTCACATACAAGTCCATAAGCATGGACCATATAGATTGGGGCCGAATTGGGTCGATCATTGTGGTGCCTCTTTAATTCACACTGCGCCATTCAAAATGTAGCCTTACATTACACCCGTTCATGGCGGCCTTTTGCAACATGTGCCCATCACCAATGTGCATCTATACAGGCCCTTGACTCCATGGAAACTCATGACTTAATTAAGGGAGTGATAGGCGTATCAAACGACCGGTGCCTTAGTATTCATTGAGATTGGTATCTCCCATTAAAAAATAGATGCCCTTACTTTGGCTAGCACACATAAAGACGTTAATGCAAGTGGCGGTTACAAGGAATGCACCATTCTATTTCAGTTTTCTTAACTGCCTTACAGTTATCTTATACTTTGAACAAATTGAAAACAAAGATTTAAATAACTAGATACATGCATGAACCTTGCATCTTCATAGAAAAATTCATCTATTTCAGTAAACAAATACCATGATGAATCCCCAAAATTCATGGCTTTTATAACACCTTTACAGATGGCTCTAAAAACTGCTAGTTATCAAATTCCAAATTCAAATTTAAAATTTAGAATGCTTCTTCATGATCTAATCGATGCACCATGCACGCACTAGCATTAGCAGAAGATAATTAAAATTGAGTGATTGTATGTATTATCAGATCTACTTCACGATGATATGATCATGATCCACTGATTCACTAGAATATCATAAATGAATATCTCACTTAAGATATCTACTAAAATAACAAACATATATACGTACCTAGTGAAAAAAATATATACGTACCCGATGTCATCGATGCATATTCTGATCTTGGACTCATTTGTGGGATTAATCCTCATTAACATGAACGAAGACCCAGCAAAGATACGTACCAATGTAAATTAATAACGAACCAAATCTCATATACATGAGAACAATTAGTCTTCAGATTGTTGGTTGGATTTTAGAAAACTTTGATGCGTGATAAAATAAAAAATATAATATAGTTGATCGGGGCTTGAGTTATACTCAATGTCCTGAAGACTAATTGCGTCCCGCTATAGTGTTTGCGGTCTAATGACGATAGTCTCCCAAGATACAACGATCATACTAATGATTTTAGCACTTCAAATCATTAGTCTGCGAACCAATAGAATGATTCAACACTCTCTCTGACCCAAAACCATGAAAAGAGAAGGAAAATTATTTTTTGACTCATTTTCCTAACTTTCTAACTCTATTACAATTCTTATTGAAAACAATCTATCTCGTGAATATATATAGACTTTGATGTGTCTATTAGAAAAGACACGCATCTTAGTGAATAGATGTGTCTATTAGGAAAGACATGCATTTTAGTGAATAGATACACCTTTTAGTATCTCATGTCTCTTTACATAATTAAACACCTTTTCACATCATTTCTATTCAAATTATAAACAATTAAATAATGTAATTAATTGTTCCAACAGGAGGTACTCCGGAGAAGCCGCGGGGGATACAATACATCGAATAGGTGGAAGATTCAACACTTTGCATAACTTTGGCACTCTTTCCATGCGGAGAGGAAATTCTTCAAAGTTTTAAGAAGAAAACAAGGAGGGGCGTGCATCTCCAAGTCCACGGCCTTAGGGAGTTTTAGGTGGACACCAAAAGGGGCGTTTGCTCATCGTACCGGAAGGCGATAATGGCAGGAGTTGGGCAGAATGGGTTGCTACGCTGAATAGTCTGTGTATCGAACTCAACACGACACCAGTTACTGCCACATTTGAGGCTGAAGGACCATTGTCAATGAATGCCCAAAAGGCCTTAGCACATACAACACACACTAAGGAAAATGTAGTTGTCATAAAGTCAGCGATGCGTACCCTATCTAACTCAGAACATTGGCATGAGGATTCAAATAAGTTTTCAAAGACAGGTATGTTGAATAAAACAATTAGGGAACTGAAGGATTGGGATGTCACCCTGGTAGTGTTCTGTGTCTCAGTCGAGTAGGATTGGGATATGATTTCACAACACTTGGAGGCTCATCTTCATAGGCTGATGCGGTTGTTTCAATTTGGGGAAAATACAGCCTTCTTGTTTTGTTTTAATTACACCGACATGGATAGGGTCGCAGCGGGTATTCGGCAGAACAAGGGTGGTATGATTTCGGAGGTGGTGAAATGGTGACTGAAGGTCGGACATCTGAGACAGATATGGGGGCTATTGGACATCGATCCAAATACCATTAATAGACAAAGAGCTGACATGGAAATCCTGAAGATTCAAGGCACATGAAGGAGAGGCATGCAGCACGCTCGAGACGAAAGGACATGAGAAGCGGCGGGGTAAGACACAGCTGTATGTACAGGTGTCAGGGGCAGTGACCATGTGACTACTGGGGTCAGTCCATACGAACCGAAAGTTGTGGGCTCACATAAATCGGCGACTGTGGAACTTGTGCCAATGGGTTGATCTAAATCAATATTAGTCCAACCAACCCTCCAATTCTTTTTGGACCGTATTGAGAGAATTAGAGTGGGTCGAGCCCAAAAACAAAAAAAAAGGCCTGAACACTTAGAACAATCCAATATCATAATCACACTTGACCACATAGTCGTCACGAGGTCGAAGCATGAAGTGGCGGTCTCACCAGGTGATTTGCCTGCTGCGCCAACCCCTCGTTTCTCGCCACCTCTGATAGTGGTAGAGCTACACACTGGACGTATCTGTCATTCTGATGGGCAGATTAAAGGGAAGGAGGTAAAATTTAAACTTTTAAATAGAGAACCTCGTGTTCGATCGATCGAGTGCTCGGTTGCTCGTGTGAACAAGGGGCACATGTCAGGTGCATCCCAGTCAATCACAGCTATCAATATGCATGACAACCCCAGCCTCACGCAGGGGTTCATCGGGGCCTTGGTTAAAGCAGGGTCTGGTGCACGTCATGATTGTGTTTTGCATGGTGTTGCCTACGACGAACTTGATGCGGATAAAATGAGAGGAAGGGACCCATATAGGTACTGTGGCTGCTCAAATGAGTGGAGATCTGATCCTCAATGAGGCCAATTGTGGTTCCCAGAGTGGCTATTCGGTTGAGTTGGAATTGCATCGGAAGGGGTTCGATCCGGAATAAATCATAAAGGAAACTATAGAGGAGAGGATCTTGGACACTATAGTCTGTTGGGAAATGTGTCATACGTCAATCTACAAACATTATTTATCTTATAATTTTAGTTAATAAAATAGAAGTGTTCGTTTGCTATTTTATTATAAGTGATTGCATGTTTACCTTATAATAAGATCCATGGATATTTGTTGAAATATTCTAAATCCCCTAGTTGGTCATTATATTGGGAACTATAATGAATTAAGACTAGTGTGAATCTTAATTGATGGTCATGTGATGATCATGCATATAAGGATATGAATCGAGATCATGAGTACTTGTTAGGGAACAATGTACTAGACCGACCTGCTATGAGAACACTACATGGATTAAGTCATAGGTGTTACTCGTGATAGCTATATCATTTAGTCATTCGTTTTGAGATTATCATAGACTTCAATATTAGAAGCATAGTAATTTGACACAATCAAACGTTGTCTTTAACCAGATTATTATAAAGATTGTGATTGGTTACTATGCGAATAATATATGAATGTGTGTAACCAAGATATAATTTTTCCATCTCGTATAGAGAGATGTCAGTGGATCCCTCGATATGCTAGATTGTTAAATGGCTAAGTCTAAGTGAATTAATATCATCAATGTCACTTTGATATTTTCAGTCTACCTAAAGATCGAGACTAGTACCATTGAACATTAAGGGTGACTTTCTATGACTTATGTTTGATCAAATGATATCGCATGACAAAATGATATGATATATGTTATTCATTAGGTTGTATCAATTTTGATATTCATGCTACTTTGGTAGTCATAATGCCTTGCTAGAGATCGCTTATAACTTGTGTACCAAAATGGTTTTGGTTCACTGCCAACGTCGCATGAACCTATTGGGTCGCACACAAAGAATGACTTTGCGTAATTTCAATTGGTCCAGAGTAATAAATTTTATATGATAAAATTCATGGCATAAAAGCCCTTACGATTTGTTATATGATAACTTATTAATATGGGCATATGTGTAATTTGCTTGAATTGCCTAAATATAATAGTTGTATTACGAATAAATTTTTTAAGAGAGCATATCTACACATGAAATAGAGGTTGAAAGCCTAAAACGAAATATGATTTTCATTTTTACTATTTTTGAGTTCTCTGGTTTTTTGGAAAGAAAGAAAAACGTTTTCAATCTCTCTTGTGGCTAACACTCCAAATTGTGGTCACCGTTCATGTGTTGATTTTTGATAGATGAACGTCTTGGGAATCGAACAACCAGAGAAGGAAATCACAGATTAAGATATGGTTTACTTTTGTAGATCTAGTTTAATAGAACTTATTTTCGATCCTGTTGGGGTTTTTCAAAAATTGTTTTAAACTTTCCGCTGCGTATGAACCCTAAAACCTGATATAGTCTAGGCCCAACCACTTCGCGAAAAGGTGACGACTGACATCATGAAGATTGAGGCCGAGGCTACTGGTCTGCTAATGCAATCTAGAGTTAGCCTAGGATTGTCACTTCTTGGGTTCACCGCCTAGGGGAACTCGCCACGAAGCGGTGAACTCAATCATCAGAACTTGAGGTTCTTTATAAAAGGGGCATGATGAAAGGAGATTTGGGGATGGAAACTTTAGTGGGGAGCCTGTTGCTTTGACTGACTTTATATCTCAATGTGACATTGGGATTTCTAGTCACCGTTGGGATGTAACGCATGGGGACTTTAGTGAGGCCAAGCTGAGGAAAGAGTCGTGGAGGCTTATATCTAGGATGGATTACAGTAAGTCAGATAGGAGTGGTGTAGGACCGTCCTCATGAGGATAATTACATGGGATGTAAGGGGTTTGGGGAATGAGAATAAGAGATGGTTGATTAAAGAAGAGATTAAGCTACAGAATCCTGATATTATATTTTTGCAAGAGACTAGGCGGGAGTCTTTTAGTTGCTATAAGGCATCCAAAGTGTTAAACAGGTGGTTTAAGGAATGGGTAGCCCTAGATTCAATAGGTGCAAGCAAAGGGATTGCGATCATTAGGGATACTCGTAGGGTTAAGGTGTTTTGTAGCTTAGTTGGGTCGTTTTTAATGTCAATCCAGGTAGAGGGGGGATGATAATACCTTATGGCAGCTGACTGGAGTGTATGGGCCGTCCTCATGCAGGGGAAGACAGGAGTTTCGAGATGAAGTGGGTGCGTTGTTTGGCATGTGTACCCTTCGATGGTGTGTCGCGGGTGATTTTAATGTTCTTAGGTTTCTTGCGGAGAATTCAAACAGTTCTCGTACCACGACCGGTATGCGTAGATTTGATGCTCTCATCAAAGACATAGAACTCGTTGACCTCCCTCTGCTCTACAAGGAATATACATGGTCTAATTTTCGTTTAAATTTGGTTTGTGCAAGATTAGACCGCTTCCTTTTTCTCAGAGATTAGGGGAATATGTTTATGAATGGTAAACAATGGTAAACATAGACTAGGCAATAGAGTTACATCAGATCATTCACCTGCGATTTTGGACGCTGGGACAGTTCGATGGAGTGCAACGCCCCTTTCGTTTTGAAAATGTATGGTTAGATCATAGTAATTTTTAGAACTATTTGGACGACTGATGAATATGGGATTAGGGGGCATGGCTGGCCGGGTCTCAAGCTGATGCGTAAGTTATGGAATGTCCTGCGTGAGGTGATAATAAGGAATAGGGGAGTTTTTGGGCGAACTCAGGCTAGGAAGGATGCGACTTGATCTTCCATTACCACATTAGATGACATGGAAGGCAACGACGAGTGGAGTCTGCAAAGGTGGATGAACAGAAGTTAGCAAAGCTAGAGTTAGCCAAACTCATGCTTACCGAGAATAGAATAGTGAGTCAGAAGTTAATGATTCGATGGGCGAAGGATGGTGATGCAAACACCAAGTTCTTTCATTGTCATTTAGGGGCTCAAAGGAATAAGAATTTGTTTGATATGCTTCAGGTGCAAGGTGGAGCGTTCACCAAGGACGCGGACTGGATAAAGAAATAGATATTGATTTCTATAGGAAGCTTTAAACGAACACGATGGATCGTAGGTGGGAGGTTAATGGCATTAAGTGGGGAGTGATTCCCACACAGGTGATAGTACAATTGGAAAAGTCGTTCCTTGAGGAGGAGGTATAGGCAGCCGCAAATTCTTGTGATGAAGACAAAGCGCCAGGCCCGAATGACTTTACCTTTGAGTTCATTAGAAGGTTGTATGAGTTTTCCACCTCGAGATACGTGAGTGACGTTTGCATGGATTGCACGAGGTTGCATGAGTTGCACACCTTGAGATACGTGCGTGACGTTTGAATGAATTGCACGAGGTTGCATGGGTCACCCACCTCGACATATGTGCATGATGTTTGCATGAGTTCTCCACCTCGAGATACTTGCGTGATGTTTGCATGGGCTGTCTACGTCGAGATACGTGCGTGTCGTTTACATGGGTTGTCCACCTCGAGATACGTACGTGACGCGGGTTGTCCATCTCGATACGCACGTGTCGTTCGCATGGGTTGTCCACCTCGATACGTGCGTGTGTGATATTTGAGTTGAATAAATAACTCCTTTTGAGAATGAGTAATTCATACACTTAAGTATTTTGTATAAATAACTATTTTTCAAAAGGAGTTATTCATACAAGTTCATTCCACTTCATCAAACCACACCACACCATACCACGCCATACATCCACATCATCATCAATAGCTCCTTTTGAAAAGGAGATATACATTACTTTTGTAATTTTAAAGTAGCCCTCCCTATTTGATGAATAAAAAAGTAAACCCACCTTACTATGTGAAAAAGACTCCAATTTTTGTACATATTCTTATATATATATATACTTATACAATGGAGGCACAATGGAGTATAGCCTCCATTTCATTAAAAAAAATAAAAATTCATATTAATCTAGAAATTGATTAATATACAGACATAGTCTATTTTCTTTACAATTTTTTTTTACTACGTGATATACTGATGTCTAACATCAACCGCACTGATTAATTTACGTTCGAGCACTGTAAAGCCCCATTTGAGGAAAGACGCTCTCAACTTAATTTTCTCCATTCACAACGTTTAAAAAGAACGAGTCTCTTATCACTTGAACTAACTTGTTGTTAGTAACTCTTTTTCTTTCTTTTTGTATCTAAATCATCCGGCATCTGAATCGTCTGAATACTCTAAGTTTGCTCCAAGTCGCGTATGTATAAGTGAGGGAGCTCCCGACGTTGATGTTTTTATTTTCAGGACTCGAACTCAAGTCTCGAGTCACTAGTCAAAAGACATTGACCCACTCCCAATCCCACCGACCAGCTTCAACTGGTTTTCACAACGTGAAGTCAAAAAAAAAAAAAAAAAAAAAAAAAAAAAAAAAAAATAAACAAAAAAAAACAAAACAAAACTGATTTTCACAACATTGGCCCAAAATGTCTCAAGAACTCTCAATGGCACTCTTGCTCGGCTAATGAAGGATTTCAGGTACCTAATCTCTCTGTTTACTTTTAATTTTTTCAATTCCCTTACTTTTCTCGGTTTGGGGATTTAGGTCTTTGAATTTCAACTCAAATGTGGAGATTTTCTCTTTTGGGGTATACAATTTCTGAAAAAAAAAATGTTAAACTTTGTAATTTAGTAATGTTAAGGCTTTGTTTGTTTTCGAATGGTTTGGGGTCTTGAAATTTAAAGAAACTCAATTGGTTCATAGTTGAATTAGTAGCATACTTGTTGGACGCTTCATAGTAGCTTCTTTGTAGTTCTTCTTCTGCCATAAAATGGTTGAATAAGTAGAAATTGTGTCAAAAGTAAGGCCATCAAGCACATTAAAACTCCTTTTTTAGGGTTTAGGGTTTATAATTTTATACGATTTAGTATTTGCATTTGTAAAAGTAAATTGGTACCGGTACTATTGAAGGGGAGATTCACATTTATATCTTGTATGACGAAGTATGTCGCCGGTTTTTATTAGGTGAATTCTTTGGTTGAACGTCGGGTTGATGTAACTTAAGTTAAGATTAAGGCGGTTAGGCATGATCAACTACAGGTGGCAGAGAAAACATGATTTTTTTTTTTCTTGTCTTCTTAGGTAAACAATGGTTTAACTATTCAATTTCGCGTGTTTTCTCAGCGGAAGGTCCTACTGGGGTGTTTTTTTTTTTTTTTGTCAGTCTAAGAGAGATTGTATTGATGTGTTCCTAGTCCAACTAGACAAGCTTCTATTACAAATAGAATTTACAACAATTAAGCACAGAACTAATTCCAAATAGCGCACATTACAATTTGGCCCCTACTATTGTGTAATTGTCTTGCAATTAATGTTTGGAAAGAGTTTCATGTGCCGAGAAATTGCTTCCCGATTCGGACCCATTGTAGATACTCATGGAGCATGCCGATGATGCAAAATTGTTACACCATGTTGTTGCATTGTTGGCATTGCCATCGAGTTTTTCCTAGGTTCAAAAACCAATACCAAAGGATCACATTTCCAGTAGCTTGAAGTTTGGCACCTTTGTATCGGCAATGTGATCCTAAGTGATTCTATTGCAGCATTTTGATGATTTCGGATTGGATTTATGAGAATAGTAGTCCCTTGGCATTACTACTGAGTAACCGTGCTAGATATTGTCAGGTTTAGAAAGGATCAGTTCCACTAGTTTCTTATTAGTCATACTCGGTATTCAAGCCTGAAAAGTGTCATCCAGGCTAGTGAACATGAATAGAAGTTTATTGTTTGTGGCATTGCAAGAGTATCTTATTGGTCTAGAATAGTCGGCAACATTGCCACCAAGCTGGCCGCTAAGGAATGCTTAACCAGTTGCAGATGTCATTAGTGGAGACAATTGAAATTGCAGTCCCAGCCAGCTGTGATCTGTTCAAGATTCTGTAATTGTTTTTATTTGTGGAGGAGCTTAAGTTCTAAGTACAATCTCTCATTGAGAATTCACTTCTTTTCTTGATGCTATAGCTGACGGCTTGAAATGGTTGTTCACTGGTTTAGTCAAGAATAGAATCATATTCTCTACATCAGTCATCCTAATCTATCATTACAGACCTTTTTGTTCATGTTTTTTGACTGAAAGAAAAAATAAAATAAAATTTAGTTCATTTATTGGATGTTACAATTATGGATTTGAGTCTTTGTCATTGAGATATGACTCATTCTCTGTTGGATTGACATATTGGTAGTTGGAAAATGCACATCCAATTTCCATTATTGTCTATATTTGTTAGGTGGAATTGAAGGTTTGGGTGTTGAGAGATGTCTATTCTGCATTATCATTTGATGTGCTGTTTATTTGATAGAGAAGGTCTTCAGCTACTGTGATTTTTTATGCATCAATCCAAGTGTTATACTTTGACAAATAGAAGTAACTGCTTATTGGTTGTTATCATGCAAAGGACTAATTTTGCTTTCATGCTTGCTTTTTTTTTTTTTTTTTTTTCTTTGAATTTCATTTATTAGCATCACGTTGAACTCTAAACTACCAGACTGTGTCAGAAAAGTTTAAAATTGCTGTTAAACTTTCTAGCGCGTGCCATGTATGAGAAGATAGCTAATTTCATTAACATTAGACTACATCAGGTAAGTGGATGCAAAATAATTGCTGAGTTTTCATGATTTCTTATACAATTCATGAATGCACCATATTCATATTCCTATACATTCTGGAGTTTTGCCAACATCAATCAAAAAAAATATTCCTATACATTCTTTTGAGTGCACCATGGAAAGACGGAAAGATGGGAGGTTGTAACCTCTCGCAAAATCAACATCAATAAAACACCCGCTACTAAACAAAGAAAATCACGGAAAATTATATGATAGTGGCCCATCCTCTCAATCATGGCAAAGTTATATAGATATTAAGTCTAAGTTTAAACCATCATATCGTAGAGTCTACTGTATTTGAAGCACATAGTGTGATTCTTTAGTGTGCCTCGACGAAACAAGGATCTCTTGGATGAGTTTTTTTTTACCTCTCCATGCTGCCAAAATCTTTCAAGCATTTTTTTGCATCAAATTAGAATATCTCCCAAATTTAAGCAACTGCAACTCCTGGGGGAAGTTAAAATTCTTGGCAATTGTTGAATAGTATGAACCATGGCATGCCTTTGTGGATGGGTGGTTCTTGGGCTTCGATTGCAAAAGTGATACAGTTCGATGGATGTGTCCTGATGTACATTCTGCCAATGTGACTCCAAAACTTTATCTCATGTAATCTTCTTGATGGATATTTGACTTTAGTATTGAGGGCCCAAAGATTTTTCGTTTAGCTTTTCTGAGACTATAGTTATGCAAGATTGTCAATTCCTAGAAAAGTTTCTTTATCAGCAATCTCAATTTTCAATGTATTCAGATGTTGCCTTTATTTCTAAGGAAAAAGCTTGGGTAACCCACTTTGGACATCGACCCAATCAGATGCCGTACATTTCACCTCGAGATGCGCACACACATATCTCGGCGTGTATTGCACGTCATCCGAGTGGATCGGTGCCCAAAGTGAGTTACTCTTGCAGTTCTCTATTTCTAATATTCTTAACAGTGTAGTAGTTTTTTTCCCTCTCCAGAAAGATCATCTTGTCAGTGCTTTTGCTTTCATCCGTTATGCAAGCCCTTGTAACAGAAAAGTCACTTAATAGGACAGACAGATATTATTTGAAGAAGATGGTCTCATGGGTCCACAGAGAATTGGCAGTACCAGCTGTAGAACTTACAGGACAGTAGTGTGAGTACTTGATTCTATAGGGGCAAGTTTTTTGGTGCATTTGTCTTGTATACTAACTAGAAGACCTAAACAAAGGTGGGCTTTGTTTGTTTTAAGATTCGAAGGCCTTTCACTGTTTAAAAACTCAAAACACATGGGATCAGTTTGATTATGAGAAATCTGGATTTTCTTGGATTCTACCCAAAATTTAGTTATGAAGTTTGGACAACTTGGAAACTTAGCTTCCAATGTTTTCCAAGCTTTCTACAATTTAATCTCTTTGATCTTCAGTTCATGATGAATTTAATATGTTATGGAGACCTCTAGAAATTTAAAAATTGGTGACCAAGTCTGGGCTCCCACATAGAAACCCAGTTGTCTTGTGCAGAGGTAGCAGTGAATTCCTGATGAAATCCTGCTGTCTCTGCAATCTCTGCCCAGCATGGTTTGCTCCTCAGTGTGGAACAATCAAGAAGATCTAGACAGATTTTACAACCATGGATGTGCTATACATGTACTTAATATACACAAACCTATTCATGAATGTGCAAGTAATTGATTATTGTAAACGTTGCATCTATTCAATAAATTCCAATATCTTGAATTCGTGGGTGTGGTCATATCCAGCATAATTTGAGTTGTATCAATAATTGTTTGGTCTTATCTAATCCCATCCAATCCTTTTAGAGTCATCTGATGATTTGTCACTGTCTTTCAGTTTCAGCACCCCATTATATGCAGAAGCAACCATTTCCAAGTCAGTATCACTTCTACCAGAAAAAAAAGGTGATTGTGCAATTTGAAGATCTCTTTTTCTCACACTTTATTGACCTCTCTAACCTTTCTAATTATGATGAATTTTCAGTGGTAAACTTTGCCAAAAATAGAGTGTAACCAATCAAACTTTGTAATATTTCTGTATATTGTATATTGCTGTAGTTGTTGTGTAGGATGAAGAGGAGGCTGGATAGCTTTGGAGCATGCAATGTAAACTAATCTCAAATGAAGGTTGGAATGACCCCAAAAAATATATATGCATACACGTGTCACATCACATAATGAGCCAACATTATTAAATTATATCAAAATAGAGAGAAATAGAAATATTGAACTGGGTTTTCATGTCAACTTATAGATACGCATTTTTATGTGGTTAGTAATCATCTGTGAATGTGGTTATCAGTATGTTCCACTAAATATCTACATTTAGGACAGTGATCAATCAATTTTAGTTGTATTTTTTGAGAAAGTGCCCATGTATGAACTTAGCTGTTAACACTAAGAAATCTGTTGCTTGATTGGTCTCTTTCTACGAATATTGTCTCAAGACTACATGATTGGCCTTTTTTTTTTTTATCTCAAAATCCTTCTTGTTAACTGAAAGGCTTTGCTAGTTGATTGGTCTCTTTCTGTGAAAAGTTGTCATGATGTAGTATCTTATTATGCTTCTCTATTTTGATCTTTCAACTGGTGGCAACTATATTCTAACTAGAAAATGGATTGCATTGTTTAAACATGTGTGCCGATTGCCTCTTAGATGGATATTTAAAGTAAAGCGTCGAGAAAACGAGAAATCAACTTGGTGAAGATTTAGGTTTGGAAAGCAAATTATTTTCAATTATAATTCACCACAACTTAAATGGAATTAACACTCCAAGAAGCCATTAGGATTAATGACCATAAGTTGATAACTAATCTTTTATCAAACAGGCTTAATTGGTGGAACACTGCGCATATTCTTGTTACTCATTAATGTGGAACTAAAACTGGCTCTATTCATCATTTGAAACATCAAGATAAAGGCTTGAGTTAACTTTTCATTTGTTTGATGGATGTGCTTTCATGTGTTGGTAAAATAATATTGTCTAAACCAAGGAAACCTGCAGTACAGGTTATTTCTTTTTCTTTTTTTTTTTTTTACCACTCACAAGCAACTTCTTTGTTGTCAGATATGCCTCGAATCAAGCTAATCCATATAATTTAAACACATCGGACAGCACGGAAGTAGTTTGTGTTTGATGCCCCTAGCTATTTGATGTTAATGTAGTATTTTTGTTTTCTTTATCTATCTAGAACTTATGTTTACTTACATGCTTTTTCTTGAACTAATTGGAAGAGTTGAATCTGGTCTGTGGATGTCTTAGTTATCTAGATATGCTCACGAGTCATGACTAATGGCTTAGAGGAACTCACTTTCAAAGTACTATTCTAACTACAAAGCACCAATTGTAGGTATTGCGCTATCATGTTTATTAGGTCCTGGTCATGATCTATTGAAAAGAACGATAGACTAGTCGAATCACCCTCTTTCTTTCTCTATACATATTTGTGCCTACACAAACATATTTTCTTGTACAGTTCTTCTTTGATGCAGTTGGGAGAATATTCTCTATCATCAATTACTAATCACATATCAAATATATGCAACTCTTGCTGGCTTAATTTACACCGAGATTCATGTGTACTTTATCTTAAATATGTTGCTGATTGATTTTCCATATTCTAGTATTAATTGATTGACAAAGAGAACTCTTTGGTGCCACCACTCCATTTTGGAGACCACCTTTTTTAACTATAGCTCCATTGTAAAGATTAACACAAGTTAACTTTACCACTGGCTTTCAATGACAACAACAATAAAGCCGTGATATATCTCATATTAGTCGGAGTTGGCTATATGTATCAAACTCTTTCTTTGGCACAAAAAAAAAAATACTAACTTTTTCATTGCGTTTGATTGCATGCATCTGGCATCTGGTGGCGTGCTTTTTTTAGCTTTCATTATGGGAAAAATATTCTTTTTCAATTTGAGGCTTGCGGTACTACAACTATACCTGGAAAAGAGAATCTCCTTCAAAAATCTGAGTGGTTCTTCCTGTTATTGAATTGACTGTGTTGGTGGGGTTGCCTAAAAAGAGAAAAAGAAGGAAAACAAAAAAGGGCCAAGTTTATATTGGCAGTACCACCTGGTGTTGAACTTAAAATCCTTGTTTTCTATCATAAGTTATTGAATTTTTTCTTGCCACAAACAGTAAATCCGAATCTCCAGCAGATAAGGCATGGGGCCTCTGCCCTTTAGGCTTCATGATTTGTTTTTCTTCAAAGTGGAGGAAACCCATTAACGACACTGTACTCTCATCTGCAAAAACAATATGGTACTATCAATCTATCTATCTATCTATCATATAGCATTTTAAATCTTTCTGTATAGTTTCACTGTTCACTGACATGCTAATCTTGTACACAACTACAGTACTGTTTCAGATACAGAAGAATCAAAGAAAAGAAGATCAAAAGATTTACAAGTTGGGCATGCAATTTGGTACTGTACCAAAGCATGAGTAGCACATATATAGTGATGATGGAACATGGTCTCACGCAGGACAATCCCATGATCATATGAGTAGTAGTAAGTTGTAGTTGTAGTAGTAGTAGTGGTGCCAGGAGTGGTCATGAATTGAGGGGCCTTTTTGGGCATGATTGGGCACTAACATGGGGTGCAAAAGATGACAGAGGACTAGTGGTCTCTATGTGGACCCATTGTAACCAAAGAGATGCCAAAACACAGAGGCCTTGCAGGGCAGGTGAACATTAACATTGGATCCATGTGGAGTACATGGCTGGCAAGCAAGCAAGCTAGTGAAGTGAGGTAGCTTTTACAAGCTAAAATTCGGAAAGGGTCATTGTAGATATTGTTATCTAGGTTGGATGATGAGTTGATGAGATTTGTGCTGTGGTCTCTTCTTGTGATATGATATGTGACTATTTAACAGCAGTGCAGTCACGGGTGATCTCTTGTCATCTGTTTTCGATTCACTCACACTTCACTTGGGGTCCTACCATGTTATTCTAAGCCTGACTTCTTGTTGGCTTGGTCCTGTTGAGGTGAATGAATTAGGTAAAGTCCCCGGACCAATGACTTGTTACTTCATTTGGTATGGGATCCAACTTACAACTATAGGATTCTTCCCTCCAACTAGAAGTAATGGATGGAACAAAATGTTATATGACCTGAACTAATTAAAACTCAAAAATTTAGGTAAAGTGTTTTGTTTTGTTTTGTTTTGGTTTTTTTTTTTTTTTTTAGCCATCTTTGTTACATGCCCTTTCTCATGTATGCTGAATCTCATGTGTGTGACAGGCATTTCAACACGAGGGGCTTTGGAACCAAATAAAGTAAGGGGGGTCCCTAACCTACTTGACATTACTTTTGTGTTGAATTATATCACATGGAATTAAGTTGACTTCTGTTATTTACTTTATAGTCTTTATTAATATATACTTGGGATTTAAAGCATCAAAGCTAAACCAACAATTATGGACCATTTTTCTTTTATTTTGAATAACTAGCACATTTACATTATGGAAAATTGATGAGGAACAAATTCTTTAATTTAATTAGGATGATAAAAATTTGCATGGCCCAAAGGGTCACTTGTTGTGAGAACCAAGGGCCTTCAATTTTAGTTTGCTACTATTATCTTCATTATTAGGCAGATTAGATTTATATCAACTAATAATCTAGTATTCCACTACATGACTTGAACTTTTTTTCCCCCTTAGATATCTAGCCTTAGCTATTGTAGCATTAAATTTAATCTAGTATGTTGCAAAAGCATCTTCAGTGAAATGGTTCAGTAAAATGGATGAGCATTACTTGTTAAAAGGCAAGATGAAGGAGGTCACAAGTATACCTCGTGTTGGAGTCCTTCATCTCAAAAGAAGAAAAAAAAAAATCCAATATGTTAAGTCTCATAAAATTGAGATACATCGACGCAGTCATACAAATAACATCTTACCAATTATGAAGGTTAGGTTGAGTTTGTCACTTGATGCCCTTTAATCAAGAAGTTTTATAAGCTCTTCTAATTTTCCTTTTTCTCGAGATATATATCTCAAAGAATTAAAAATAATGAAGTCGGATAAATAATTAATAGGTTCCAACCAGTATTACGCGTGAAGTATAAGGTATCGCGCTAACTATTAAGTCATTATCAAAATCATAATCATACAAAGGAATGCCCAAGGCAAGGCTGTAAAAATTCCAGCCGTCCATTACAATCAACATCACCACCATATACAACACACCCCACAAGCTTTCTTTGACCAAAAAATATCTCCATCCTATCAAATCCCCACCCCACCCTCCATCCTCACATCACAGCCCCATCTCCGATCCCGAGAACAGCTTAATTCTCTACTTCGCGGAGACATTAGAGATTGCTTTTAATTAGAGAGACAACAAATAAATACAGAAGAACTTGAAAATGAACCTGAGACCACTTGAGACGTCAGCCCTAAGTTTTGTGGGCCCCGCACCTCACTCTCCCTTTGCTGTTAGGCTTCCCCTCCCAGTCCAGCCACCTCAGAACTCGACACGTGGCCTCCACCGCTACTCTCCCCCCGGGCCCACACCTCTGGACATCATAAATTCCTGCACCATGACTTGATGAGAAAACGATCGTGTACTACTATTCTGTATATTATGGGTGCTGCTTGTTGGCGTGTATACGATACACATCGAGGAGATGTATTCAAATGCATTTCGAGGTATAAAAAAAAAAAAAACAATGGGCGCTAACACATGTATATCAATAATGAGGCACCAAATTAAATATTTTTCCTATATTATCAAGATGTCCATGCACATCGACGTGGATATACACAGATCTCGATACATCACACTCGGGTCGAGGCCGCGTTGATGGCTTCTATGGCCCGATGTGACTTTCATTGTAGTATTTTCCTAATATTAATTGACATTCATATATGTTGAGTCAGTGAGCAATGAGGAATGAATGAAAGAATTCACGAGTTGTTAAGTTAGTTTGGATTGTAATTACCATGTGAGTGTAATGGGTTGGACCATGGGGTTGGGAGAAGACAAGATGGGCTGGGCCCTGTTGGGCCGACAACCCAGAACAATCAGACCCGTCTTGTGGGCCCAACTCCACCACCTCATCAACATCATCATCATCATCATCATCCTCTGCTTCCATCTCGCACTCTAGATTCACCCCGAACAGTCTCACGCTCCTCATCGAACTTCCCCCCTTATTGCTTGATACTCCAGCGTTGGCCTCGCCACCCACCACTCCTCTCCCTTCAAACCAACAACAACATTAATATATTACATCACTACTTCACCAAAAATCTACCATACTAAAATAAGTCAAAAAAAGATTTAGTGGGAGTTGGGTTTTTTTTTTTTTTTTTTTTTTTTTTTTTTTTACCCTTTTTACTTAAGCTCGACTATAATTCTCATAAAAATTAATTAGGCACCCGAGCTCCATAACACTAAAGAAACTAATATTTATAGAGTTCGATGGCAGAATTCTATCAAATGTCTGGATGGAGAAATTATTTCCTAAATATAATAGTTATATTAAGAAATAAGAGACCCTTCTAATAAAATTATTAAAATGTGTATTTTTTTAAAGGAAATTAAAATGCGTGTTGAGGCTTTTTTAAAGAGATTATAGAATGAAATTTTGTCGTCCAACTCCAAACATGTGAATTTTTCTTGAGCCATAAGATTGGAGGGTTTGATTAACTTAATTCTAGCATTTTTTTTTGATAGGCAAATCTGATTATTCACACAAGACCTTGGTATAATCAGCCTATACTTATTCAGTGGCTGGAGCAAAATTATCGCATCGAAAAATCGAAACCAAGGTCGCGCGCGGTTAACTCATGATCACATAACCCAGCCCTCTTACCGTTGTGGATCGGGTTTAAAAAAACAATGTTAGAAGGACAAAATGTTCCCATGGGGAGATGTGTGAGAGTGTTAAGTAAGTAGTCTACCTAAATCGTCCACGTAGCACTGTTGGGGCTGATGATGGAAAGCAGGAGGAGAGTAGTAAGAAGGGTAGCCGTTGTTGTTGTTGTTGAGATGGTGCGCATGATAGAGAGCGTGAGCGTGAGCGTGCGCATGCGCATGCGCCCACAGAGGAGGATGAGCGGGTTCGACGGATGATGATGGAGGAACGTGAGCGAGCACGTGAGGAGAGGTAGTGGTAGTAGTAGTAGTCGCGGAGCGGCGTCTGCATCGGATGAAGAACTTGTCGGTATCGAATCGGAGGCGGTCGAAGGAGACAACGTCTCCCGCGTCGAGGCGGTTCTCTTTGACGAAGCGGCTCCAGCCCTTGGTCAACACGTAGCTCTGACTGCTGGTCCAGTAGGAGTAGCGGAACCGCCAGGGCTTCCCCGACTCGTCTTCGAAACTCAGGAGAAACCCCTTCTCGGACGCCGAGTCGACTCGCCCGAGTGGGAAGTACTTCTCGGCGTGCTGCTTCGGGATCACCAGCCGATTCAGCTTCCCCACGTCGCTCGGCGTCAATGGCTTCTCGAACATCTGCTCTTTCGTGTTGCTTGAGTTCATCATGAATGAATGAATGAATGAAGAGTGTGTGTTGTGTTGTGTTGTGTTGTGTTGGTGGGAGAGACGGAGAGCTGTTTTTATGGGTGTTTATAGAGAGAGAGAGAAAGAGAGAAAATGGTTCCAATGTTCATGTGTGTGCTGTACGTACGAGAGAGAGAGAGAGAGAGTACTTTTAAATGTTTTTCCCCCAAATATCAATCATTGTGGGCTTTTCTAAACAAACAAAACAGAAATAAATAAATCTTTTTCTTTTTTTTTTCTTTTTTGTGTGGAAAACTAGGAGAGGGGAAAGTTGTTTTTACTTGGATCTCAACATTATTATTATTATTATTATTATTATTATTATTATTATTGTTGTTGTTGTTGCTGCTGCTGCTGTAGCTTTAATAGCGTTGAGTACATACTACTTATGCGTTTATATTCAATGTGATTTAAGTGTGCATTGATTTTATCACGATGTTGTTAAGTTGTGTTGTTGGAACCAGCAAGAGAAACAAAGGTGGGTCGTCGCGTAGCCTACCTTTTCTTACGTACACATAACATTTGTTGAAGATATATTATGAATAAACTCATATTGATTGACTAATATATATATATTAGTATAATAAAAAATAAAGCTTATAAGTGTGGAGTGGACTCTATCTTGCCTTGACATTTTAGAGTGAACCTCATTTTTACACTTAAGCACATATAAATTAATCACCACACTCTTCTCATCGTAGATCATCTCTTAGATCGTCTATAATTAACGGTACCATTTATTAGAGTGAAAATAGATCTACTTATGACACAATGCACATCCAACCCAAAAAGAGCTCTACAATGCAATCATAGATTGTGAGTGTCTAGCTGATGTGCATGACATGAATCAAAGTAGAGGTTGTCTACTCTATTCTAATGTTTACTTATAGACATCGCGGTAGACATTCTCTTTACTATATATCACTTCATCGATCAACTATTTTTTGTTATAAAAATTGAAAAAATAAAATAAATGTCTCATTCAATATAAAAATAAAATAAAAAGCTAAAAAAACTTTCAATCCACATCGTGCGCTATGGACTATTTTTTTAAGTTAAATGTCTTTATTGAAAATGAGATTCAAGTAAAAAACATGACGAGACACTTAAAATTTTGAAAGTTTTGTGAAAAACATGGTTTAAATCCATATATTTTCCATAGAAAAGATGTATGTAGTTGAAAAGTGAAAGGTTTGGATATTTTAATCAATTAATTTTTTTAAAAATAATTAAAACACGAAAGGAGGAGTATTGCAACCTTCTTTTCCACACCCTAGTCAGCTGAAATGGTTGACCGGTTTCCTAAAAGTGGCCGAGTTAACCCGTTCGTGTGAAAATAAAAGGGTCGGTGCGTCAGATTGTTGAAACTGGCCGACGCCAACTTTGTCACTTAATTTGCTTGTTTTCTTTTGATTATTTTCTTTCAATATGATACTTCGAAAGAAAAAAAAAATCAATAAAAGAGAAATATTGAACGTCTGTAAAATTAATTAGCATCGATTACATAAATCAAACTTTAATGTTCCATTCAGTTTGATTTAGTGCTGCTAAATAAACTTTCTCATTACGTACGTTCTAAACATATAAAGTAACATATGTACAATTTAATTTATCCATTTCATTAAATATAAAAAGAATCTTTAGGATATTAAGACCGAGTAATTTATACACATGCTCCTTTCAAAGTATTTCATCAAAATTATCTTCTTTTAAATTTGATATAGATATATTTAAGATTTCTTTTGTCATAATAGTAAAGAATTTTTGTTTGACCTTTTATTTTTTGAAAAAAAAAAATACTACTCAATTATTTAGTTTTTTCAAACAATTTTAATAGTCGATCAGCTAGGTTAATTATCACCTTTCAATTATCACATACTAATCTTCTAATTATCAATTAAATTTTTAACTTTCAAATAGATTATATATTAACTGTCATCAGCTAGCATATATATACAAAGCCTTAATTTTGTAAGAGGAAATCTTCACCTACTAATCTTCTAATTATCAATTAAATTTTTAACTTTCAAATAGATTTTTAACTGTCATCAGCTAGCATATATATACAAAGCCTTAATTTTGTAAGAGGAAATCTTTATGCTTGAGAAAATCAAGTTGACATAATTAATTCGATAAAATGGAGCATATATAGGCAAAACTCTATACAAAAGATATATGTCGTTGAAAAGTTAAAAGATTGAAGCCTGCGACTTTTAAGAGGCTCAAGTGATCAACTAATTATAGGTCTCAACCCAACTCGGGTCGTTGTTGTGCAGTAGCACAGGTTGCACTTCACTTAATCAAGTGGTGGGAGTTCGATTCTCCACTTGAGAATGTAAAAGCGAATTAAATAAGTCTGGGCGAGAGGTTTGTCCCCTTCGGGTCCTACCAGCCTTGGGTCTGGAGGAGATTAGTTGAGAATTGTTAATCCAGCTCGGATACTGCTCTCGACTATTAAAAAAAAAAATTTATAGGTCTCAACCCGAGCAATAATTGGCGACGGTACAATTTTGTTTGTACGTGTATGGAGGAAAAAGAAAAGTTAATTTGTTATTCACCAGCAAAAAAAATGCAAATTTGTCACATGTGTGACAGCATTAATAATTAAAATTAATGTTTGGGCCTTTTCAAGAGGAAGGGCAGGGGGTCCCTTCCCAGAAAATAAAAGAAGGGCCGGGGGGGAAGCTGGATCTGCAAAACGCCAGAGATCCCTTAATTTGCCTTTCCAACAAAACCGCCTGATCGATGAGTAACGTATGATAAGAGATAATAAAAGAGACACTTATCTACACTACACACACGCTTCACATACATATTATATGTTCAATCTCATTTTAGCAAACGTGTTTCAACCCTGCCCTCTCAATTCTTTTCCTTCTCAAAGTTTCAATCATTCATTTTATTTTGGCACCCTCTCTCTCTCTTCCCCTCACTAAAATGTATGCAAACTAGTATTTAGGAATATTTTTTTTTTGAGTAATTACGGGTATCTGGATACTTTGTCTGACATATTAGTCTTAGAGGCCCTGAGATTGCGAAAAGTGATCACTAGTGGCACGACGTTTGACTACCATGGATAATTGAAATCGAAATCGTACTTTTAACCCACGTAACCATGTCTTCTAGGCGCGCCACAACCGGGTTTAGTGATTGGGAATAATAAAAAATCATCTTTGGTGGGACTGTTCGATTAAGATCTAATGGAACTTAATGCACTTCTCAACATCTAGGAAACTTAAAAGGTTCATTGGATCTTAATTCACAAAAGTTATTGAGTAGTCTTGATTCATCATATATATGTAGAAATAAATAAATATAGTACTAGCTAGCTACTTAGTCAATTTATAATCGCGTTCAAAGGCAAGGTCAGGAGTTTGATTTGTGTTGAAGTAAAGGGTTATTATAATTAAGTTGATTTCTTATTAAAAAAAGGTCCAATTGTTCAAGAAAGCTTTATAATTTTTAGTATAAAGTCATATCCTTAACACTAGTTACACTACTATAGAAGTTATTTTTTTTTAAGTACTTCAGTGAGAGTCAAACTCACAACCTCCTTAAACATTGCCTTTTGACAAGTACTGATCCAATATCTATCTCACCAAAGATGCTTTGGCACACACTACTATAGAAGTTAATTAATTTAGTTATTTATAACAATTTTCTTTTTATTACACATTATGTAATGCAATAAAAAAATCTAAAAAGATCGATATTCTATCTTGAAAATTCAATATATAAAAATATTTTATTACCTTATCTTTATTAATTTAATTTAAAACTGTAGAAGGGAGAGAGAGAGAGAGAGAGAGAGAGAGAGAGAGAGAGTGAGAGTTATGGCAAACGCAACAGAGACCTAAGTGGAAGTTATTGGAAGAAGGAAGAGGGCAGAGGTTGGTCGGGCAGCTAGAGAGGCAGCAAGAGGAGGTGCTGCGGAAGGTAACAAATATTTCTCGGGTGAACGAAAGAATATCGCAGTGGAACGCCCACGAAGGGGAGGACTCAACATCTCAGAGTACACCCTTAATGAATGCTTTAAGCTTGAAATGGAAGAAAGTCTCATATTATGGTGTGCGGATTCGGTGAAGCGGTTGATGCAAAATTCGGAGAGGGAGGAGCGATGCCTTAAAAAAGTGAGGTCTACCACGATGGCTATTGACGCGTGTCACACGTCAATTAAGGAAATGATACAAGTAGAGATCCTCAAGAGTTCAACTTGAAGAACATGATAGATATAGAGTTAAGGAAATGATACGAGTGCATGCACAATAATAAACAAGTCATTTTTTAAACATAAAAGAGTAAAACTAAAACTAATCCTTATAAATCAGCATAAAAGTAAATAAAATAAAGTTGGGTAATCTTACCAATCTCGGTATGACTTACTGTGGGTATATATGTGACGACCCGCCTAATTTGAGGATTATTTAATTATCTAATTTCAAACTAGGACCCAGCTCAGACTCATGTGGACGTCGCAGATTAGTCTAGGACACACCTACCGAGGTACAATTTATAATGATATATTTGCGTGATGCTTGTTTATTATGGTAGTTTTACTATGAATTATAGCATTACACTATGTGTACCATTGAGTATCGCGTTTTGCGTGAGTTACGAGTGCGGCGAATAGCGCTTCGAGATGCGTGCGACGCGGGTAGACGCATAAATTATCAATATACAATGATATTCTAAGCTAAATAATCAAGCAAACTTGACCCAAGTTGAACAAATTACTAATAGGTCAAAAATGGACCCGACGCGCTTCGTGATGCACGACGACGCCGGGTAGCCGATTAGACAAGTACCTAGCCTAATTTTGGTATGTGTACTTCAAATAAACATTTGGCTAGACTAATGTGACAAAATAACAGGCCTATGGTAAGTTAAATAGGCTAAGCTATTTAAATCATTAATGTGCCTAAGATGTGTAATTAGATTAAATAAGAGAATTTTGCCCTAAGTGAGAAAATTATTTAGAAAACCCTATATTAACTTACTTAATTGACACATAAGAGACACGAAAACATGGTTGGAGTTAATAGGAGCACTTGATGGACCTCGATACGAGTGTGTGTGACTTATCAAGGGCTAAGACTATAGGCCAGCTAGTATGTATATAAGACTAAGTGCATTTTTCTCAACATGCAAGCATAGAGAACCTTTGAGCATGTAAGAGTGCAATCCCAAATTTGTGTGCTAGAAGTTCAAAGTATTGGGAACTTAACAAAGAGGATTTGGAGCCAAATTTTTCAAAGACTCAAGGTTTCAAGCTCAGGTAACTCAAACCCTTAACTATTTTCTTCACTTTAGTTCTAATGGTGGATTAAGATACAATAAAAAATGAGTTTTTGCCAACAAATTTTTAGGAAATCTCTTTGATGATTTTCAGGGTTATTAGACTTAATATGATGAATAAGATGCTTGAAAAATCTTGGCTTTCAAACTAATTATTTTTGGGTATTTTAGTGTTCTTAATGAATATAACGGATTGCATGTTGATGGTGGTGATGATTTGATGAATTTGTTGAAATTGTTCTTGTTGAAGGAGAGAAAGAAGAGAAAAAGAAGAAAAACAAAAAATAAAAAATAAAAAATAAAAAAATCAGTTTGGGGAGGCAGAGGCGAACTGCACATTAGTTCGTCTCTTCCCCCTCCCACGATTTGGGGGGAGGGATACGAGCTTGGGATGGCCCAGGCCTGGCCCAGTTGGGCCGAACCAGGCCTAGCCGACTCGGGCCCGGTTTCGGTGGGCCCAACCCCATTAATTTACTAAAAAATAATTTAAATTAAAATAAAATACAAAATAAATACAATAAATTATAGAAAAAATGTAAAAATAAATAAAAATTTCAAAAAAATTCAGAAAAATCATAGAAAATATGAGGAATTGGAAAAAATAAAGGTATGAAATTGGGTTTCGAGATATATTCGGGCATTTGGCACCCTGTGTAACCAATAAATAAATAATGTGTCATAACTAAAAATTAGAATAAAAATTTTAATTTTTCTTCCCACAACGTAAATTCAATTAATGTGAGCATAAATTATTAAAATTGGTATATAGGACACTCTAGGCCTAGGGAAGCTTAGGGGAACGACAGACGGGTATTAGCTTAGGGGAACGATGGACGGGTATTCTGGGGACGAGCGAGCGGCTAGAACCGGGTATTTATCGCATTCTTGGTAAGTACTAGAAAAACATGTAGCATTTATTTAATATTTTATTTCATTATTAGTTAAATTATGCTAGTTTGGTTTATTTGACTACTCACTCTGCGCGTGTGTGTACGTATATGGTCGACGGAGACAGTATGACCCCTCACCGGCTTCCTCATGATTAGCGATCTGATTGTTGCTACGGTTCCGGTCATGCCTTAGGCTACGCGTGAGACTTACTCCGCAAGTTGATGACTTGAGAGATGGTGTCGTTAGGAGTTAACTCCGACACATATTCCTCTCCTTGGTATCAGAGCCTAGTTTCATATTAGCCTTGGGAAAAGTTTAACGAAAGCGAATAAAACTTAACAAATGAACTTAGAATGTGGAAAACCCGATAACCTGACTTAAAACTTTAGTTGGGAAGTATAGAGAGACAGGCAGTTTAGGGTTTTATATGTATATGTTTTGACTTGTAATATTAAACTCCTGACCAACATGGTTCCTCATTGACCTTGGAGTGGTGGCGGGGAGTCACTTCGTCACCAGAGTCTCATCGATCTAGTGTTATTAGTCTCATAGTTTGGCAGGTATATACCACACTCGCGTCCGACATTTATTGCTTTCTTAGCGACTTATCTTCATACTACTATCCTTTTCAGTGTATTTCATATTGACTAGTATGACTTGTAGCCGCTTTATCTACATTCTTATTAAATGCAACTTGCGTTTCTTCTAGGGATTTACTCACTAGACTCGTCATCAACATTTTACATGGATGACCGAGTGCAGATCCAACGACAAGCCAGGGAAGGCCGTACTTGGCGACTTCATCTAATCATCGAGAGCCTTCGCTAGCCCATCTTGTAGGTAATTGTATACATTATGTTATTGCTTTTAGGTATATTTTAGGAAACTTGATACACTGATACATGTATATTGATCATATTGTACATTTTGTCGCCATATATATATATATACATGGTATCCTTTTGATGGGTTTTCCACTGCTTATCGTTTGTTAATGAAGTAAATATATGATATTTATCATTTGATTTATCTAAAATGAAAGACTTCCGCTATTATCAATAACTCACGCATTTAGTTGAAAAGACTAAGGAACAACTAAATAACTTATCAAATAAGTTAAGTGAGATAAATGAATAGACTAACTAAACTAAATTGAGAATATATTATCATAAAACAAAGGATAATTGAGATAGTTAGGCTAATTGAAAAGGTTGAGTACTTGGGTCGTCATGGACAGACATGCAGATAACGTGACATAACCTAGTAACGTGTCTGGTGGCATGGCGGGGCCTAGATTGCCTTGGGATTTGGGGCTGTCTTAGTTGGTATCAGAGCTTAGGTTCAGATGAGCCTAGTGAAAAGTTTAACGAAAGCGAATAAAACTTAACAAACGAACTTAGAATGTGGAAAACCCGATAACCTGACTTAAAACTTTAGTTGGAAAGTATAGCGAGAGGGGTAGTTTAGGGTTTTATATGTATATGTTTTGACTTGTAATATGTATATATACTTATATACGAAAATGGTTGGAGGAAATCCTCGCTTGCAGATTCGAGATGGACAGACAGCCGATTCCACCTACTACGGCTGATGGAGGCCAGACGAGCGACCCTGCGAGAGTCGACTCGGATATGAGTCTATGTGACACCGTCGCACTTCATGGCGCACAGCTTGAGGGGATCTTAATACTGCTTTGATCACGAGCGGCGGCACATGCGGCTGCGACACACCACCACCACTACTACTACTATTGAGATAGCCGTCGCCCCAGCTAGTTAGGATACGTCGCTTGCAGCACCCAGAGTTGAGATACCTGCTGAGTTGGTTATCCCCGCAGCTACACCAGCGATTACCCTAGTGGCTACTCCTGCACTTACAACAGAGCAACAAACAACATTTGAGACGGCCTTGACAGCTGGGGCTAAGCTAGACAATGAGTTTTCTAGAGTCCAGCCACGACAGCTTTAAGGAGGCGAAGACCCAGAGGCAATTGGGATATGGGTTCTCGCTAATGAGAGGCTTCATGCACTACTAAGGATTCACGATAGTATACGAGCCATGGTCTTTGGCTACATATATAAGGGAGACGTTGTGGTGTGGTGGACCGCAAACACAACATCTCATGGAGAGCTGACCATAGAGAGCCGACCATTTAGGCCGAGTTCCGCTGAGTCTTCTACGATTAGTAAATATTGATTAAGGTCTAACTGCGATTGATATATGAGTTCTTGTCACTGAGGCAGGGCTCTCGCACCGTGATTTAGTACATGGAGAGGTTAAAGTCCTTTTTGTTGTTCGCTACAAATATAGCTGGGACTGAGCGACTTGAGGTCCACTACTTTATACGGGGGCTTCGGACAGAGATCGGTAATGCCATCGTGTTGACATGGGCGAGGACCCTACAAGAGGTTTATGAGAGGGCATTGGCTCATGAGACATACGTCATAAGGAGTGACACCGCCCTTACTCCCGTATATTAGGAGCAACCAGGTTATATTATATAGGAAGGGCAAGAAGAACCATTAGCTGAGAGATCAGTGAGGACAAAGGCGCATACATGATAATAGGCAGGCAATTGACGCTTATGCAGTAGAACCTGGTATCTGGGAGTAAGGAACACATCGTTTGTTTTCGATGTAGACAGATGGAGCACTACTAGAATCAGTGCACCAGTGAGTTTGTGCCACCAGTTGCAGCTCCACATGTACATGCCAAAGAGCAGGTTCATGCAATGGCAGAGCCCGACTGTGACGCTTCACGACATCTAGTCGAGGGTACGTTGATTATTTACGGTCCTAGCATGCATTCGTTGATTGATTCCAATTCTACATTATCGTTTATTTCGGGACGGATAATATGAGAGTTAGGGTTGACACAAGAGACTTTAGGCACACACCTTGTCCTTAGCAAGACTACTAGGGACAAGATTTACCATAACCGGATATGTAGAGACTGTCCAGTTGAGGTTAACGGTCACCAATTACCTATAGATCTCTGAGTACTTGAATACATAGAGTTTGATGCGCTCTTAGGACAGATTGGTTAGCGGCTTACCATGCTCGGTTATACTATTTTAGTAAGACCGTCACCTTTCAAATACCACGGATTTTTGAGTTTACGTTTACTAGAGACGCGAACACACTACCGATCACTAGGGGTAGATTTTCCACCACTCAGGAGATGGACATTCTTTTAGAGAATGTACAACCAAATGAGAGGCTAATAGTTAGAGTTGAGGACGTCCCAGTCGTGTGCGAGTTTTTGGACATTTTTCTTTAGGATTTACCTGAATTACCTCCACATAGGTAGATAAAGTTTATGATAGAGTTAGCGTCAGGCACCCAGCCTATAGCGAGTCGACCGTACCTTATGTCGCGAATAGAGCAAGACGAGTTGAGGTCTCAGTTGGATGACTTGTCGGAGAAGGGTTTCATACATCCGAGTATGTCTCCCTGGGGAGCGCCGGTCTTTTTTGTGAAGAAAAATGACGATATCATGAGGATGTGCATTGATTATAGGAGACTCAATTAGGTGACAATCAAAAATTGATACCCACTGCCCAGGATCAACGATTTGTCCGACTAGCTGGCTAGAGCGCAGTTATTCTCCAAGATTAATCTTAGGTCAGGTTATCACCAGTTGAGGATCATGAGAGAGGATATACCCAAAACGATGTTTAACACACGTTACAGATTGTTTGAGTTTACCGTTATGCCATTCGGACCAACGAACGCGTCGGCAATATTCATGGATTTGATGCATCAAGTCTTGAGTCCATTTTTGGATCGATTCGCGATAGTCTTTATTGACGATATCTTGATCTATTCCAGGACTCGTGAGGACCACGAGAGGCATCTCAGAGAGACGCTGAAAAACCTAAGAGAGCACCGGTTATACGCCAAATTTAGTAAGTGCGAGTTTTGGCTTTTTGAAGTAAAGTTCTTAGGGCACATGATCAGTGAGAGGGGTAAATTGGTGGACTCGAGTAAGGTTCATGCTATCATCGATTGACGTACACCAGAGTGTGACTGACGTCAGAGCTTTTTGGGACTAGTAGGCTATTACCGATGCTTTGTACAGGATTTTTCTAGGATTTCGGCGCCTATGACCAAATTTACCAAGAAGGACGTCGAGTTTGTATGGTCCAATGCGTGCGAGGCAGCTTTTGTAGAGCTGAAGAAGAGGTTGACTTCTGCACCACTGTTAATATTACCTGAGCCGGGCAAAGAGTTGACAGTTCGCCCAGATGCATGACATCGGACGGGGATATGTACTGATGCAAGATGGCAAATTAATTTCTTACTTATCACGTCAGCTGAGGAACCATGAGAGAAATTATCCAGTGCACGATCTGGAGCTTGCATCTATCATGTTTGCACTGAAGACGTGAAGACATTACCTTTTGGTGAAAGGTTCACCCTATACACAGATCATCAGAGTTTGAAGTATATCTTCACTTAGAAGGATATAAATATGAGACAACGACAATTGTTAGAGTTGCTAAAGGACTACGAATTTTCTATTGAGTACCAATCCGGGAAGGGGAATGTTGTAGCATATGCCTTTACTAGGAGAGGACCGAACAAAGATGTGATGACTCACCTTTACGGTATACTTGAGGCAGCAATTGCCATGAGTTTGTCAGTGGTCCCAGAGACAGCAGGGGCACAAATTTGTGGACAGATGAGAGTTCCGCCAGCTTCCATCCCACGAGTCTTAGAGAGTCAGCGGGCCGATACGATGTATCAGAGGTTCAGAGACATGACAAAGAGTTCTGACTTCCCATATTAGAGATAGTTAGTAGATGGGTGTTTACAACATATAGGTAGACTATGAACTCCTGCAATAGTGGAGTTGCCAAATGACATTCTTCAGGAGGCTCAAGGATCTAGATACATAGTTCACCCGACCATAACAAGATATATCAGGACAAGAAGCGTTTGTTTTGGGGGCTCGGGATGAAGGCATATGTTGGCCAGTATGTGAGGGGATGTGCGGTGTGCCAGTAGGTGAAGGCTGAGCACCGGAGGCCTGTAAGACTTCTACAGCCGCTATCGATCCCTTAATGGAAGTGAGAGCATATTACTATGGACTTCGTCACTGCGTTACCACGGTCTCCACGTAACCATGATGTTGAATGGGTTATCGTGGATAGATTGACGAAATCAGCCCATTTCACTCCAGTTTTCATAAGATACACCTTTCCACAGTTGTGGACGCTCTTCGAGCGATAGATCATCAGATTACATGGTGTACCGATATTGATAGTATCAAACAAAGACAGTCGGCTGATGTCACAACTATGTCAGGTTGTGCAGGAGCAATATAATACTAGACTTCAGCACAACATGACTTACCACCCATAGACCGACGGGCAGTCATGACGGACTATACATATATTGAAAGACATGCTGAAAGCTTATGTGTTACAGTTTGGAGGGTCATGGGAGGAGTACTTGCCATTTTTTTAGTTTACCTACATCAACAGCTTTCAGGCCAATATTCGGATGCCACCATTTGAGGCACTGTATGGGAGACCTTACTAATCAGCAGCTTGCTGGGCAAAGCCCAAAGATGCTGTTACCATTGGGCTTAAGGTTGTTGTAGACCACACAGAGAAAGTTAGGCTGATTCGTCAGAAATTACAGGCTGCTCAGGATAGACAGATGAAATACACTAATAATTACCGCAACGGGCTGAGCTATGAGGTAGATGACTTAGTGTACTTAAAATTTTCTCCTTTGAAGGGTCACAAGGATTCGGGATCAAAGGGAAACTTGCACTGCGGTAATAAGGGGCCATATCAGATTATCAGTCGAGTTTGAGAGGTTGCTTATCAGTTGAGGCTATCGAGACAATAGGCAGGGGTTCACGACGTCTTCCATATTTCCATGCTGAGATTAGCGAGATCGGGGCCGAGACCTATGGTAGATGTGACCCGTGTTGAGGTTAGGCCAGACGTAACATACAAGGAGCACCCTATCGAGATAGTAGACCGTAGAGTTCAGGTTCTTAGGACTAAGCAGATTCCCCAGGTTCTTGTTAGGTGGCAGTATCATAGAGACGAGGGCCTTACTTGGGAGAGGGAGTCTATTATACGCGAGAAATACCCCCAGCTTTTCTACATAAGTATCTTACTTTGAGTTTGGATTTTGGGACGATATTCGTTTTAGTTGGGAAGATTGTAACAGCCCGCCTAATTTAAAGATTATTTAATTATCTTCAGACTATGACCCAGCTCAGACCCATGTTGATGTCACGGATTAGTTTAGGACACGCCTAGTGAGGTATAATTTATAATGATATATTTGCATGATGCTTGTTTATTATGGTGGTTTTACTATGAATTATATCATTACGCCATGTGTACCATTGATTATCGCATTTTGCGTAAGTTACGAGTGCGGCGAATTGCGCCTCGAGAAGCGTGAGACGCGGGTACGAAAACGTGATAGCTTAGACGCATAAATTATCAATATATAATGATATTCTAAGCTAAATAATCAAGTAAACTTGACCCAAGTTAAACAAAATACTAATAGGTCAAAAATGGACCCAACGTGCCTCGTGATGCGCGACGGGCCGGGTAGCCAATTAGACAAATACTTAGCCTAATTTTGGTATGTGTACTTCAAATAAACATTTGGCTAGACTAATGTGACCGAATAATAGGCCTATGGTAAGTTAAATAGGCTAAGCTATTTAAATAATTAATGTGCCTAAGATGTGTAATTAACTTAAATAAGGGGATTTTGCCCTAAGCGAGAAAATTATTTAGAAAACCCTATATTGACTTACTTAATTGACACATAAGAGACAAAAAAACATGGCTGTAGTTAATAGGAGCCATTGATGGACCTCGATACAAGAGTGTGTGACTTGATCAATGGCTAAGACTATAGGCCAACTAGTATAAATACAAGACTTAGTACATTTTTATCAACATGCATGCATCGAGAACCTTTGAGCATGCAAGAGTGCAATCTCAAATTTGCGTGCTGGAAATTCAAAGTATTAGGAACTCAATAAAGGGGATTCGGAGCCAAATTTTTCAAAGATTCAAAGTTTCAAGCTTAGGTAACTCAAACCCGTAGCTATTTTCTTCCCTTTTGTTCTAATGGTGCATTGAGACACAATAAAAAATGGGGGTTTTTGCTAATAAATCTTGAGGTGATTTATTTGATGATTTTCAATCATAGACTTAATATGATGAATAAGATGCTTGAAAAATCTTGGCTTTCAAACTAATTTTTTAGGTATTTTAGTGTTCTTAATGAATATAATAGATTGCATGTTGATGATGGGATGATTTGATGAATTCATTGAAATTGTTGTTGTTGAAGGAGAGAAAGAAGAGAAAAAGAAGAAAAACAAAAAAAATTTAAAAAAATTAAAAAAAATCAGTTTGGGGAGGTAGCAGTTCGTCTCTCCCCCTCCCCCCAAATCGATTTGGGGGAAAGGAAGCTCTTACGCACGCTTAGTGCGTGCATACGAGCTTGGGCCGGGCTGGCCTAGTCCCGGCCAAGTTGGGCCAAACTGGGCCCAGGCGACCCAGGCCCGGTTCAGGTGGGCCCTACCCCATTAATTTACTAAAAACTAATTTAAAATAAAATAAAACACAAAATAAATACAATAAATTATAGAAAAATATGTAAAAATAAATAAAAAATTCAAAAAAAATCAAAAAAATCTTTGAAAATATAAGGAGTTGGAAAAAAGGTATAAAAATGGGTTTTGAGAGATATTCAGGCATTTGGCACCCTGTGTAACCCGAAAATAAATAATGTATCATAACTAAAAATTAGAATAAAAATTCTAATTTTTGTTCCCAAGATATAAAATCAATTAATGTGACCATAAATTATTAAAATTCGTATGTAGGACACTCGAGGCCTAGGGAAGCTTAGGGGATCAACGGACGGGTATTCCGGGGACGAGCGAGCGGCTAGAACCGGGTATTTATCGTATTTCTGGTAAGTAAACCCCACAAAAAATACGTTGCATTTATTTACTGTTTTATTTCATTATTCAGGTAAATTATGCCGGTTTGGTTTATTTGACTACTCAACTCCCGGGTGTGTCTGTATATGGTCGACAGGACGGTAGTTATAAACTCTTACACATATTCATCTCCTTTGAGGCAGTTGGCCGGGCCGGGAGTTGTAAACTCCCGACAAACAAAGTTCCTCATAGACCTTGGAGCGGTGGCAAGGAGGTACTTGGCGACTTCATTTGATCATCGAGAGAATTCAATAGCCCATCTCGTAGGTGTTTGTATACATTATGTTACTGCTTTTGGGTATATTTTGGGAGACTTGATACACCGATACATGTATATTGATCATATTGTACATTTTGTCGCCTTATAAATACATCGTATGCTTTTGATGGGTTTTCCACTGCTTAGGGTTTATTAATGAAGTAAATTTATGATATTTATCATTTCTTTTATCTAAAATGAAAGACTTCCACTATTATCGATAACTCACGTATTTAGTTGAAAATACCAATGAACAACTAAATAACTTATCAAATAAGTTAAGTTAGATAAATGAATAGACTAACTAAACTAAATTAAGAATATATTTTCATAAAACATAGGATAATTGAAATAGTTAGACAATTGAAAAGGTTGAGTACTTGTTGCGGGCCATCATGGACAGGCAGGTAGATAACGTGGCATAACCTGGTGACATGTCCGGCGGCATGGTGGGGTCCTTGGGATTTGGGGTCGTCTCAATATGACAATGTGATGAGCTGCAGGAGTGATATCAGACTCTCGTAATCCGGTGCACTATTTAGAGGTCGTAACACCTGTAAAAAGTCACCAAAGAGATAATGATAAGAATAACACAAGAATATTGAAATAAGAAATCAAATAGACAAGGGATAGAAGCTTGGGGTGCCTCCCAAGAGTGCTTTTGTTTAACCTCGTGGGCTCAAATTAGTCGGACTCTCTCTCAGTTGGTGTACTCTACAACTGTTAGAGTTTCATTTTCGATTTCATGCTGTAGGAAGTTTTCGTATAATGGCTTCAGTCGGTGCCCATTCACTTTAAAACTTTCCATTTATCCATGCTCCTAATCTCAATTGCACCATGTCCAAAAAGGTTAGTAACAACAAAAGGTCCGAGCCATCGTGACCTTAACTTCCTTGAATGGAGAGTCAATCTAGAATTATAAAGTAAGACCTTTTGACCTACAGTGAAAGTTTCGCGAGATAGATTGCGATCGTGGAACGCCTTAATTTATCTTTGTAGATTTGAGAGGACTCGTAGGCATCATTCTGGATTTTGTCAGATTCTTGGAGTTTCAACTTTCTCTCTTTACCGGCTGCGCCAAGTTCCATGTTGAGCTATTTGACAACCCATAATGACTTATGCTCTAACTCAACCAACAAATGGCAAGATTTTCCGAAGACCAAACGATACGGTGACATTTCAATTGGCATTTTATATGTCGTTCGATAAGCCCATACCGCGTCTTCAAGGCGCATACTCTAGACCGTGGAAATGGCCCAATGAAGTTTATCCCGCAAATGTAAGAAATTTCATAAAATTTGATCAAAGTCAATGGCATTTGATCCCGGTGACTCAAGTTACCAGTCGATTGACATCTGGCACAAGTCCTAACATATAGATAGGAGTTGTAGGAAATGGTGGGCTAATAGAACCCACTCTCCAAGACCTTCATAGTCGTTTTACGTTGACCGAAATGGCCGCCACAAGCGTATGAGTGACATAATGTTATGATAGATTGTGTCTCAGTTTGGGAGACACATCGACCGATTACCTTATATGAGAAAAACTTCCATAAATATGGGTCATCCCAAACATAGTGTTTAAAGTCGCTCTGGATTTTGTCATTTTAGGCTCGTGTAAGGTGAGATGAATACTCACGTGTAACAAGGTAATTAACCAAATCCGCAAACCAATGGAGTTTTTCAGAGACGAGGAGGAGATGTTCATCAGGGAAATCGTCTCGAAGAGGGACAAGTGTTTCGCCATTCTCGATGCAGCTGAGATGGTCAGCATCTAGATTTTTAGCACCAATTTTATCTTCAATTTCGATATCAGACTCTTGTAACAAGAATATCAATCGAATGAGATGAGATTTAGCTCCTTTTTTTTGTCCATTAAGTACTTTAAGGTTGTATGGTTGGAATAGACGACCACCTTAGTACCTAATAGATAGGGTCGAAATCTTACCAAAGCGAAGACAAAGACTAGAAGCTCCTTCTCGGTAGTGATGTAATTTAGTTAGGCAGGATCAAGAGTTCGGGATGCGTATTATATGACATGTGAAGGATGCCCGACTCGTTGCCCAAACACAGCTCCTACTGCTTGGTTACTGGCATCACACACGATCTCAAAAGGTAGCTCCCAGTTGAGAGCTCGAATCACATGAGTATAGATGAGAGATTCTTTGAGTGAATCGAATGCACTCTTACATGCCTTGTCGAAATAAAAAAAAACACGTCTTTCTGAATAAGATGACATTGGGGTTGTGCAATTTTGGAGAAATCCTTAATGAAATGCTGAGAGAAATCGACATGACCAAGGAAGGATCGGATTTCTCGCACAATTGTGGGGTAAGACAATTTTTGAAATACTTCAATTTTTGTGGGTCTGTCTTTACACCCCTAGAAATGATCTTACCCAAGATAAGACCTTGGTCCACTATGAAGTGACATTTCACATAATTGAGGACCAAGTTCTTCTCGATACATCTGTGAAGAGCCTCAGTGATGTGACTAAGACAAATATCGAATGAATCGCCGTAAAAGATGAATTCATCCATGAAGACTTCGATGAAGTGCTCAATGAACTCAGAGAAGATGCTCATCACACACCTCTGAAAGGTAGCAGGTGCATTGCATAGCCCAAAGGGCATGCGCCAGTAAGCAAAGGTACCGAAAAGGACAGGTGAAGGAGGTCTTCTCGTGATCCTCAGGTGCTACGAGAATCTGGTGAAAATCAGAATATCTAACCAAGCAGCAGTAATGCAACCTGCCTACTAATCGCTCTAACATCTAATCGATGACAGGTAATGGGAAGTGGTCTTTCCAAGTGGAAGCATTAAGATTTTTGTAAACGATGCAAACTCGCCATCTGTTTTGGATGCGAGTTGGGACTAACTCACCCAATGAGTTCGTGACCACTGTGAACCTCATTTTCTTAGGAACCGCTAGAACGAGACTGACCCACTTGATGTCGAAGATCGGGTAGATCATCCCAGCATCAATGAGTTTTTCAATCTCCTTTTTAACCATTTCCATCATCAGTGGGTTCAGTCGTCGTTGTGCTTCTCGTGAAGGTTTATACATTTTTTCCATATGTATCTGATGCATGCATGTGGAAGGGATAATAACTTTGATATAAGTAATGGTCCATCCTAAAGCTTCTTTGAACTGTCGAAGCATGTTTATGAGTTTCTATTCCTCTGGTAATGTGAATTTAGTTGAGATGATCACATGTAAAGTCTCATTCTCACATAAAAGCACATATTTGAGATGACTTGGTAGTGGTTTGAGCTCCAATGTGGGGGGTCACTCCATATAGGGGAGAAGTGTCGAGTTCGAAGCAGGTAAGTCAAGATATGCTAGGGTGGGGAAATGGAGTGGAACATAATCCACATCCAAGATCATCTCCTCGATCTCAGTATCGAGGGCTAAGTATTGCTTTCGCAAAAAGTCGGTGTCGAGATGATTCTCTAACACCATCTTCATATCATCATCTTTCACAAGAAAAGCCTCTTGGACGAGTGAATCTACACTATCCAAGGCAAGCACCATAAAAGAGGAATCGCAAGGATGGCGCATCGCATCATAGATGTTGAACTTGATAAGTTCACCATCAAACTCCATGGTAAAAGAAATAATGTGGACATCAATCTTAGTCTTAGCAATATTAAAGAAAGGTCTACTTAGTAAGACTGAGGAGAAATGGAGGCATGATTGATTCTTCATATCAATGATATAGAAATCAGCAGGGAATACGAGCTCACTGACTTTAATAAGAATGTCTTTCAAGACATCCATGGGATGTACGATGGACCGGTCAGCCAAATGTATGACAACTCCAATATCTTTCAGAGGGTCAGCCTTCAATGTCTCATATATGGATAATGGCATGACATTGATAGAGGCGTCGAGGTCGCACATAGCTTTCTAGATCTGAACTTCACCCATTGTGCAAGGGACACCGAACATGCCCAGGTCCTTACACTTGGTGGGAGACTTCTTGCGTAAGATAGCTGAAACATTTTCACCTATGGTGATTTTCTCGTTACCTTTGAATCGACCTTTATTGGTACATAGGTTTTTGAGCAACTTAGCATAGCGAGGCATATGTGCTAAGGAATCAAGAAATGCGATGTTTATCGCCACTTTCCTTAAGATTTTCCGAGTTTCCTTATTTTCTCCCATTTTTTTATTCTTAATGGGGCATTGAGTAAAGGGGGTAGGGTTTTTAGAGAAGTTTGTGCTTCCATATCAGAGATTATATCTTCGGTAGGACACAGTTGAACTTCGAGCTCTAGCTCAACTTCCATGGATTTAATAGTGGCCTATTTAGGCTTGGGTTCTTTAGGAGTTTCCTCTAACTTTTTACCGCTATGAAGTGTGAAGGCGTTGAAATCAGCATTAGTATTCAGAAGTGGTTGGGAAGGCAACTTTCTTTTCTCATCCATGCGCCCTACCCATTGGCCTAGTTGCCCTACTTGAACCTCGAGACTTTTAATGCTTGCGGCATGACTTGCTGTTGACTCAATTTTCAATTAAGCCAAATCTTTAGAGAGTATGTCTTGATTAGCGATGAGTGTCCTCATCGTCTCTTCTAAAGACTTCGAAGTCTGAGTGGGTTATGACTGTTTAGGAGGTTGTCCCTTTCGAACATATTAGAGGTAGTTCTAGTTCTGAGGTCCATAACTATGATAAGAGCTTTTAATAGCATGATTATAAGTGTTATTGAATTTGTTGCCGTATTGATTCCTTAGTGGTCATTGGAATCCGCCACCTATAGCGTCGCTCATTTCTCCTCGAACTAGGTGGGACAAGAATCAATGAAATGGTCAGTGGCTAGCAGAAACCACAAGCTTTAACTTGAGCTTTTCTGAAGGTAATGAATTTCTCCATGAGATCAGTGAGTTTATCAAGCTTGCAATTGGTAGGATTTGACCCTACTCTATTAAAAAATATTTTGTGAAAGTATGTCTTCCCCGTTATCAATGTAATGACGTGATTGACTTGCTATAGATTCATACAAATCAATCATCGCTTGAGTTGTCTTAAATCTATAATTGCATGTGCATGCATTTTCAATCATGCATTTCTTAAGGGGGTAAGTCCTATATAGAAGAAACGAACAATGGAGATGTTGCTTTGGTCGTGTTGGGGGCATTGCGCAAGTAAGCGCTTATAACGACCACAATAGTTGATAAATGATTCCCTCGTTTCATTTTGATAGCGCATATCTCCCTATTAAGTTGGGAAGATCTAGATTCAGGGAAGAATTCATTGAGGAATGCAGAAATAATATCATTCTAATTTGTGATGGAACCAGGGGGAGATAGAAGAGCAGATCTTGGGCTTTGTCCTTAAGGCAAAAAGGAAAAATAGAAAGTTTGACTTCGCCTTCATTAACTCTTCAGGGAATCTGGTCATGTACTTAGAGTGGAAATCTTTGATGAAGGTCACTGGCTCCTCATGATCTAGTCTATGGAAAACAAAGAGAATGATTATGAAATGGGATTGAGCTCAAAATTGCCCCTATGGGCTGAGAATGCAATGTACTGTAGTTGATGAGCTAGGAGATCTTGTATCTCATCATTCGCCATCCCAATGGTAATGCGATGATCGACCTGAAGTAATCCCCAAGGGTCAGCTTATGGCCTTTGTGGAGCGGGATTAACCATTCCTTGATTGAGTGGTTGGTGTTGAGGTACTACAGGCCTTTGCAGCGTCACTGGTGTGTGTAGCGCAGCAGGTGCTTCAAACTGTTGGGAAGGAACAACTTGGTGTTCCTCCTACCTCTCAAGTGGTGGATTTCCATCTTGATCAGCCATTGGAAGGGAGTGCTCGTCGCTCAGTTGAACTCTTGACAACAACTTTTGCATATCCCCTGATTTACTTTCTTGTTCATTAGCCTAAAACCTTGATATTTGTGGATCGACACAGTGCTCACCACTGCTGCAGTTCTTGTGGTAATTGATAATCTCATCGAGATTAAATATTTTGACGCATTCGGCATGCGTAAAATTTTGGCGTCCTCTTTTACTTAGGTTTTTCTTTTTTCCTTTCTTGTGTTCATTTTTATGCCCAAAAGTCTTTGTAAATCAGAGTCCATAAGATCTCTACTCCCTTTTGATCCAAAGATCGAAAAGATTTGCCGTCAAAACTCGAAAGAAACAAAGCAGAGGAAACAATCCTCAAGAGTTCAACTGAGCGACGAGTAATCCCCTTCTTTGTCAGACACCCCATCACCACCTCCATCATGTACTGCCCCTCTTGGCACCTCCGGTCGCTTTCCATGGATATCATCAACTTTACGTACCAGCACCGTCGCGAACCTACCCCAACTAGGAATGGTGACCTTGGTCGGCAAAAAATGATGAGAGTTACCTCGAACTTTCAATTTGGCTTTCCTCAGATTTTTTCGATTTCCGGATCCACTTCCAACAGACCACCAAACATCCTACTGATCATTTAAAACACAAACACATTCAACATGTCAAGAGGAAGACCCTCAATACCAACCCAAAAATTGAGCCCGCCTCAGTGTTGTTCAACCCAATGGAAATCTGGGTTCCAAGGATGAATTTAATAGATAAGATTTTTCCCTATTTCATATCTTACATTGTACACCCGAGTTTTCTCTTCTTCATTAGTGCAAATCAAGATAGCCCTATCCATACCTACCGGGTTTACGCTGATCTCCCTTCCTAAGCCCGAAGATAAAACTTTGTTCTCCTCCTCCTATGGGGTAGTTTATATCTTTTTAAAGATAAAAATGGCACATTGACAGTCAAACGCAGGAGCCTGCGCATGAGCCCCTCTATGAATGCTCATATTTGACTGAGCATCCAAGTTTGAAACTATCAGAACCCTAATAGGATCGGATATCATGCTATCATTTAACTTTAAGGTATTGGCACGTGGTACTATTGCCATTGGACCAGGCAAAAATCCCTGTGATGATGTGCTAATCCATATGCGTTGCCTTCCTTCTCTATGTTGTGCTCTCCTCTTCCTTTGTTCTCCTTGAGGGCCCGCTCAGGTGAGCGAGGTCGCCTATGTAGTTGGTGTTTCCCCTTGCTAGATGAGGATAATGCCTCCCACAGTCGAGTCTGTGCCTTTTTCTCCCTACCTTCTAGTTTAAGGACCGACTGCCACCCTCCCGCGTACGTCTTGTTAATCCGCATTGCTTGGCCCCTAACATTGGTGATGATCTGTATAATTGATAGGTAGTTAATTATGTAGTATAATTTAGGGTATGTATATATTTTTTATGGTTAAGTCTCCAAAATGTTAGCCTAATTATCTTTACTTATTATTTTCAAGTTTGATAAAGTGCACGGTTGAATCCATGGAGAAAAACTACACGAAATAGACTATTTATAGGTAGTGTGTTCAGCTACCCCTATATATGTCTCGAGACACTCATTGCAGAGCAAATAAAATAGGAGCTGCAACCAAGTTTTGGCATACCCTAACTTAATTAGGGCGATACTCGGCCAGAAACCCTAATTAAGCCCCGATAATCCCACTAGACTTAACTAGAGCAATCAGCCTCTCATTCTATCTCCTGATAAACACAATTATATATCGAATATCGATGTAAAATAAATATTAAAAGAACCAAAATTTAAAACTTTTCGATATTTAAATACGATATACAAAATAAATTCAAACTGGAATAAACCTCAGTTATATAAAACCTCCCATCCCTTGTAGTATTACAAAACTATAACTCAATACCAATATATATATATATATATATATATATATATATACAAGGGGAGATTCATTACATCGAAGAGATGATCAAGACTCCTAAATCTTCTCTATTTTAATTGGGGTGAGTGCTCCAACTTGCTCAGTAAGTAAGGATTCACAAAGCCATCAACATTCCATGTAATATTCAAGAACATTATGCAATAACAATATGCACCAATGTTAACTAACAAAATTATGGAAAAACATATAATTCAATAAATAACATATGCAAGTCCAACTGTCAATGACTATTACACTGTGATTCCCATTTTATTTATAAAACTAGGGTCGATTACCCACTGACCCCAATAATGCGATTGCTAGACTAACACTACGACGGCCTTGCCGCCCCGGGGTGACGTGTCTCCGTGTACTCCTTGCCCAATGGGCCTAACTACACGTGTACAACACCTACATGTCCTCTTATTAGCTCGAAGTTCATGTCCACGTGTGTTCTATTAAATTTGTTAGCGAATTATCCATATTTTCTTAAATCATCCTCTTTAAGTATTTAAATATATGTTAAGCTCAATAATTTGTGGTTTATTCAAATCCTAACCATATTAGTGGGTTGTATTTTACAAGTTAACATAAATCAGTGGAAGCCTCAATTGATACAATTAGGTAAGGTAACGTACCATGGTAAACATTATTCATAAGAGCAAATCCTAATATAGAAAACCCAGAAAATACCCTGTATATAAGCGACAGTACCATAAAACATGGTATATACATGTACACATCATCTCAAATCTAGCAATACCCAAAATAATACTAGAATATCAAAATAATATAAAGACCTACGAGTATGTCCAAGTTCGTCAGCAAAAAGAGATAGTCGCCTAAGATTGTCCTATGCCGCTTCTCGTAGAAAGACCTGCACTCAGTCACCCAGCAAATACAGTGACAAGTCCAGTGAGTAAATCCCTAAGAGAAGTCCACATAATATTTAGCAAGAAAACAAATAAAACTACAAAACATGCAAGTATGCTATCTGGCAACAGAAATACATGCTTCTATGAATGTAGGGCAATACGAAAATTTCAAGCAGCATATAATAATAGTAATACAGCACAACATTCAATAATCAAACCATGTATCAGTTAACGAGGTAAACGAGAACGTAAACATACAACAGCTAAGTCAATATGCACATAAATGTCTTTGATGAAAATCCAAAGATGTATCGCATGTAGCAGCAGACTATACCATACTTCGGAGCTAAGGGTCTCTCTTGTGGGTTTCTCTGAAAACCTCCACATTCCCGTTTCCTTATTCCTTGCGGCGTTGTCCAAATCCGCTGAGTCACCGACACGTGCATATGAGTGCAGCTCGGGTCGCAATTCACCGAGGGCATGATCACACTTGCTATGGTATAATGTACCCAAGTCCGTCCACACATCCCGGTGTAAAAACTCCAATAAACCAATCAATAAGTCCGACAAACTAGTAAAATAAACAGTTCGACACTTATCACACGTACAAGAAAAACGAACTGAATTCTGTGAAACATTCTCAAGGGATTTACGCACCTCAATTCGCACTTCGACTTCCTCGGACTCCCGCATTCGACTCGACTAGCTCCCTGATACCCGAGCTACGGTCCCCTAAGTCCCCGAAGTCCAATTTTACATGTTTAGTACATTTATAGGTGTTTGAGATATGTATTAAGTCAAAAAAACCCAAAACAACCTTTTAATTTCAGTTTTTGTCATTGTTGTGGCGCTATGGGAATCGTGTAGCGCGGCTAGGTAATTGATGTAGCGCGCTACTGTTCTTCAAGATGAAGAATAGTTGCAAACCCAAAACAATTAGCGCGCTAATCGTTCCAGGTAGCGCGCTATGTGGTCTCTGGGACAAAATTCTCAAGTCGAGAATTCTATATTTCCCCTCCAATTTGGCCACCTAAAACTGGTTTATACCCTCTCTATATCAATTAACTTTAAAACAGTAACCAAACAACTCAGAACATCAATTTGCACTAAATTTCACAAAAATGGGTTTAAATGAAAGTGTAGATGATGAAGAAGATGATTACCTTTGTTTGAATCCTCAAATTGACCTCCAAGGTGGTTGAATTCCAGCTTGAATTCTCCTCCAATTCTCAACTTTTTCCTGATCTTGCATGAATTTGTAAGTGGTTGAAGTAAAAATTCCACTAACCTTGGTTTATATATGTTTGGTTGGAATCAAATGCGCGTACGTATCCTGAGGATTATCTTGTGGTCTCTTTTCATGTTGTCCCACACCACTTGATGACTCCAATATCACATTCCCTTCCTTGTTTCTCTCATTATGATCATCCAGATGTCCATCTTATGGTCCTCCTTATTTAGTTCGAACTATAGGCTTATTATTTATTTGATTTATGTACCTCACATTTGGCCTTATTAATCCATATGGTTAGTGCTTTATTTATCAAAATTAACCAACTTATGGTCCCACTAACCTTTGACTACCCGGTACCCGGTGCCTCGCGTCTCGACACACATTTTGAGGCACGCCATACCCTATTGTTTTAATTTGAATTTATTTAGCCTATGGCTACATTACCCATTTTATTTAATTAATTATTCATCTTAACGTGAATTAATCGATTTTTCTAGTGTACACGTAGTTTGCTTACCTGATACCCGCGTTGACACGTCTTTCGAGGCGAACACCCATCACACCAACTTGTCTGATAACAACGTACACAAATGTAGTGCAATATAATAATAATAATTTTAAACACCACATATAAACAACCATCATCCATAAATAACATATTCCATGGTTTCGTGTCCGAGTTAACCAAGTTGTCAACGTAACGCCTGAATTACGACTGTTCATTCCCGAGATTAACCCTAATATTAGTTTTGATTAATTTGGGTTGTTACAAACACATTGGCCAATGTGATGTCAAGCTAATCCATTAATGTCCAATGGTTCTATCTGAAAGCCTCTATTGAGTATATAATCCACGCAACCTATCTAACTGAGTAGGAAGTTACATATAGGCTAAGAAATCAACCATGCATCCTATATAGCCTGGTCTCAATCTCAAGAACTTACTCTCGTGAATCACATTAAACACCATTTTTCATTTTATTCAAAACATCACAATGTACATAGTCCCCCCATTCAGTCTATAAACTACATGAACTACACATACTAAAATAGTCAGGCAACATTGATAAATAAACGAATCCATGCTTACTACGGTTTAAGTTTTCGTTTCCAAACTTCTTAAGTTTTCGGGTCACTCACGCCTTCCATGTGTTCCAACACCTATCATAAACTATTTGTGATCAATATAGGTCTAATACCTTATGTTTAGAACCTTTAATCTAGTTCCTAAGACCTTAGGAAATTCTAACTAAAACTAAGCATAATTGTTGTTTTATGGGGTGGGAGCGCGCTCCCTCAATTAGCGGGGCGCGCTACACAAATTGGGTTCGTCCCAATTGATGAAAGGAATGCGCTCCACCCTCCACTGTCTCGATAATGAATAGGGCAGCAATCACTGTTTCATTACCAAATCACCAAAATCACCTCAAACACTCTCCTAAATCATCAGGGAGGGCCAATAGTGAGGTAGCAAACCATTTCCAGTAATCAATAACAACAATTCATAGAGAAATCATCACACAACATCGAATTGAACTTAAAAACTAAAAAACCAAACTTATCAATGTGATGATCTCTGGATTTTTGGTTGTTTAAGCTTTTCAATTCACGTTGAATCAACTCCTGGATTGATCCCCTCCATATCAAACCCTCAACAGCTTGGTTCCTTTCACTATCTCGATTAATTGATGCAACAGTGATGATAAGCTTGATGAGTTTGGATTTATATATATATAAACTAGGGCTGACAATTCGTGTTACCGAGTCGTAAACATGTCGTGTCGTAAACGAGCCACGATCCAGTTATCCTAAACATGGACACAACATGTTTATTAAATGAGTCACTATTTGCAAACACGACACACGATACGTTTAATAAATAGGTAACCTGTATACGACACGTTTAACACGTTTATTAATGTCACATTTAACCAAGTCATATCAATGTTGTATCAATATTAAACAGGTACATACGCTTATTAACCTGTGTACAACATGTTTAACACGTTTATTAAACAGGTCACTAACAAAATCAATATAAACAACATAAAATATAAACCCACCTACCAAGTTATATCAATGTTATCACATAGAAATGGGCAAAATCAAAGTTTAATAAGCAAAAATACGAGTTCCCAATAGTTAAGTTCAAGTTTAATAACCTAACTATAAGGTTATATGAAGTTAACATAGAAATGAGATATAGATTCAAGTTTAATGAGCAAAAAAAGGCTTCGAGTTCTCTAGTTTCCAACAGAGTTCGAGCAAGTGGTTGACCATGGATCATCACTCGCACTCAAGTTAAGTACATCTTTTGTAATGCTCTCCAAATCCAGTTTGCCATCTTGCCCTACAACAAATAAAATAGTAGAGTTTATTAATAATTATAAAGCTTAGGATACTAAAGATAAATAACAAGAAAAATGTCAAAAGTAATATAACTTTCTAATTTTTCACATATCCAATCTCGCAAGCAAATAATTGCTTCTACATTCTCAGGCTTAAGAGAAAATCGATATCGGTCAAGTACACGTCCCCCAACACTAAAAGAAGCTTATGAAGCGACAGTAAACGCCGCGATGCTCAATATATCTCGAGCCATTGAAGCTAGAATAGGATAACAAAATTGATTTGGCTTTCAAAAGTCAAGAATATCCAACTTCACATGGCTTGACATTTTTGGTTCATTTAAGTAAAGCTCCATTTGACATTTTTGTCAATTGCATCCAAGCTCGTTGGATGACATTTTATCAAATTCATAAAACACATAATAAATAACATTTCAAAAAGAAATACAACAACATAGCTCTAATCTCAAATTAATTGGGGTCTTACTACATTGATAAAACATACTATATAAAATAAATAAAATAAGATTCTTACCTTGAATGCTTTCATAGTGTCAAAAGTGTCATCATTTTTAACTTTAAGGTCATTATTTAATGCATTGGAACTTGAAGGTTGAAGAGAAGGGCTTGACTTGTAAGCCTCAAATAAACTTTGCAACTTGATGTTGAATCGACGAAATTCAAGAGGAACTAACGTAAATCTTCATGTAGACAAAGTTGATAAAATTCATCTTATAATACGGATCCAACATACATGCAATAGCCAAAGTTGCATAAAATTCAGACCAATACTTCTCAAGTTTCAACCATATCTTACTTGCCATAACTCTCAAGTACTCATTATCCCCTTCTATTTATTTTTTCAATTCTATGTAACATAAATATATGACTTGAAAATACAAATTCACTGTAGGATAATTGGTGCTAGAATACATTGATGTGAAGTCATAGAACATTTTGAAAAAAGAAAAAAATTGTTCTATTAAATCCAAATGTTGGAATGCCCGACGATGATGAATAGTGCTTTGGAGCATAATATAAGTTGAGTTTCACCTAGTTGACACATCTTGACTTAATCATTAATTCCCACTCGATACCAATCTAACACAATCAAGAAACTTATGCTTTCGTGTTTGAGATCCCTTCACATATTTAACACTTTCTCAAATTTTAACAATTGATGGATCAACTACTTTCATTCCTTCTTGAACAATCAAGTTAAGAATGTGGGCACAACATCTAACATGAAAATGATCACCTTTGCATACAAGTAAGTCTTTAGGATTCAATTCATCTCTTAACGTGTCAACCGAAAGATCATTAGTATAAGCATTGTCTAATGTGAAACTAAAAACTCTCCCTTCAAGCCCTATTCACACAACAAATTATGAATTTTCATAGACAATGCAAATCCTGAATGAGGAAGAGGCATGAACGTATAACTTAAGACTCTCTTTTGCAAAGTCCAATTCTTATCAATAAAATGGCATGTTAAACACATATATCCATCAGTGGTCAAAGAAGTCTATAAATCAGAAGTAAAAGATATCCTCCTAGGAGCTTCATCCAACAAAGACTTTACTACTTCCTTCTTTTTTATACCTATTATATAATCCTTATACAAATAAATAAATAACCTCTTTATACCCTCATAATCAATAAAATTAAAAGGCAAATCATGCATCACTATTGCTTCTGTCAACAACTTATGAAACCTTTCAGGATCAAATTTAGATGAATCAAAAGAAATATAACCACTATCTTGTGAAAGGAAGAAATGACTAATATCATAATGCTTTCTTTTAAGACAAGATGAGGTGTGTCGTTACAAGTTACCTGTGCCGAATCTGTTATCATAGATGTACTCCAATTTAGAATATTTGCACTTTGCCCTTTTCCTCCTATTTATGCCTTTTGGAAGTTCTTCAAATTGTCACAGTACAAGAGAAGTTTTCTTTCTCTTACGTTGGAGCTTTGTATCTTAATCACAATATCATTATCATCATTAATATCTTCAAGTCCAACATCATCAATAGTTTTGGTGTTGAACTCATCATCATTGATCTCATCAAGAATGTTGTCCACCTACAACACATCAAAATCAACAACGCATACATAATATTTATAAAAATTAGTCTCCTCTCCAATCAATCAATCTCTCAAAATATGAAAAACCTAATAGAAACCCCAACAATACAAACACAAGAAAACCAAATTATCAAAATCAAAACTCAAAAAGCCTAAAAACCTTAAAACAACAACAAAGAGCCCACCAAGAGGAATAAAGGTAGCGGCAGCGGTGGAGTTGGGAAGAGGGCCGGACGTGACGACGGGTTAGGGGTTGGGGAAGAGGACGAAGGCAGTGGCAGGTTGGAGGTTGGGGAAGAGAGCCGAAGGCAGTGGCGAGGTTGGAGAAGATGGGTGGGGGACCTATAACACCCCAAATTTCTTAAATCTAGTTTAAATAGATACTAGAAGTGATTTAAAACTATCAAATATGATTTGTTGTGTGTATGTGCCTAAATATGTGTATTAGTATCTATTACTAAGAAATTAATTGTAGAGCAAGCAAGGGTAAAGTGGTCAAAATCCATATGGAATGGCTTAAATGAGAGACACTTGATAATCCTAGAACTAGTGGGCACAGGATTTAAATCAAGGGTTGAGATTGTTCACCTCGGGTTGTACAAATAAATAGTAGCTACAAACTTATGTTGTAGCTATTTGGTCAAAAACACAAGTGGAGGCTAGGGCTTAGTGTGAGAAAAAGAAGTTGGAGTGCTAGGAGGCCATTACAACTCTCCAAAGCTTAGAGATCACAATTTAAGGTAAATCTCACAACCAAAATCATAAATCTCAAAAGAAAATGTTGGTTTTGAGTATGTATTCTCATATTTGTGTTGTATCGAATATTTTCAAGTGGATTTACAAGGGTTTTAATGTTCAAATGTTGTTCTTCACATTCCAAATAGTTGTACATGTGGATTAGGAGCCTTCCTTGATTAATTTAAGCAAATATGTGATGAACACAAGGGTTTTCATGTTGGGTATGTGTTGAGTCCAAGATTGGTGGTGATTGTGGCTTTGGTTTTGATTGTGGAGTACTTCGATTTCTAGATTTGACGAATCCTTGATGGTTTGGTAAAGTTTTTTTCAAGTTTTCAACAAGAACAATTAATAGATATGAGCCTTGAAGTTTTGATATCAAATCGATGATTTTGTTGTTAGAAAATATATTTTGGGACCCTATTTACTAAGTTTCGGGCCAAGGGCACGTCGGGGAAGGTCCGGAGGAGTTTCGGGGGTCGTCGGGACTCACTCGGAGAGTCAGAGGGTAACGGCTACCGTCCTTGCAAAATTTTGAAAAATCCCAGTTTTTACGTCGACTTTAAACGACCATAACATCTTCATTTTAACTTCGATCTTGATGTTTCGAACAACGTTGGAAAGCTTATTGAAAGATTTACAAAGTGAGATTGATAAACCACTCAAAATGAGTTTTTAACTTATTAGAAAATGTGTTGGAAATTAATAGCACAATTAAGGTCTTAAATGCGAGTTTGAGTACAAACTTCGAGTATGGGCCTACCCATGGTCCGGAATTCTTAATAAAATTATCCAAGAGTGTTGTGAACCTATTAAAGTATGTACAAAATGTAGATACTTGAGGAACGACGTGGGAACTCATAGAAGGTTCAGAATTAGGATTTAGCAGCGCTTGAGGTAAGTGGGGTTTGCTCTATTATCAATCATGCCATGCTAGTAGATATACTTGGATTTTATTTCAGTAATTGGTCTATGAATTACTTGGAATATGCTTGATATCTTTCTTTGATATGTTGCTTATCATGTCCCTTTTTGTTACTCTATCTCATGGATGCATGTGGAACTGATATACGTCGAATGAATATACGTGGTACCGCGATTGAATGGTCGGAGGCATCCGGTCCCTCCTCTTGTATGACTCTATAGAGTTTTGCTAGACTTGTGAACCCCATGTTGTCTGATTTGCAGTGTTGGGGGAAGGATTAGCTATGCAAGCTCAATAGGTCTTTAGATTTGTGAACCTTATGTTGTCTAATCTGCACCATTAGGGGAAGGATAAGCTAAGACCTACAGTATGATAGGACTATCGACATTTAGAATTGTGAACCTCTTGTTGCCTAAACAACAATAATTGAGGAAGGATAAGCTATTGCCTATTGTCCAGTTGGATATATCAGTTGCCACTTCTTCTGAATCTAAAGGCATTCAGTATCATCGTTGTCCTTGTTGAAGTATTGGTTGCGCATTGTTGTTCTTTTATCTCACTATATTATTATGCTTGATTAGGTATGTCTTTAATACCCAAAAAATAATAATGGATCTTATGATCTGAACTATTGAAATCTAGTTTGATTTTATTACTAGGTATTACTTGGATGATTGATGGTAGAACAGGCTTCTGCTTTATTGAGCTCGTTGATATATTTTGCTCACCCTACTATTTTCCCCCCAAGTACCTTAGCTGTTGCTCATGACAAAGGAAAGTGCAAGGCCTTAGCATAGAAGCTTTTTCTTTTTTGCAAGGTTTAATAATACTTATCTATTTGTTTTCAGACTTTATGTAATAAACATGAGATTTATTTGGGTAGATGTTTGAACCCATAGTACCTGATTCAGTTTATGTTTAATCTGGTATGCAAGACTTCTACATTTAGCTCTGCATTTTATTAGACAATAAAGGCTTTGTTATATTCCGCACCGATTACCCTGGTTTAGTCTATTTTATAGAACTTCATGGTTTATTTCTGCAGGTTAAGGCTGACTAGATGTGACGGCCCCAGTTCCACAACCTAAACTGAGCCTCACTCGGCCTAGACTTACGTGGACCCCGAGTCAATCCTCGCGACGTCAACACAAGCCTAGTCAGCCTTCCTAACCATTTATCATTACATTTTTAGTGAGTTATTCAAATTTGTAAGTTATCAAAGTTTATGCGGAAGCAATTTCAACTTAACCAAATTAAACTCAATTCAACCTCAACTGCTGCCAACTAACACAAAACTCGAGGTAAGATCTTACCTACACATTTCAGAAATTAATTATTTAAAATTTTTCAATCAGTTGTATAATAAATAATACAAGCATCACAAAAAATAGCATACCTCGATGTCAACATTCGAGATTTGGACATACGGATCATGACGAGTGTGTCCCACATACGATCCTGAAATGACATGTCGCACGAATTATGTTTTAGGGTCGTTACACTAGATCTTCGCCCGACATCACTGGGTTATCTCGAGGGGTTTGACGATAATTTCGACCGGGCTTTCCAGGCCCACCATCTCAATTTATATAAGAGCGTAGGTTAAGCGAACCTAGAAACAAAGTGGGTTAAGGTTTTCCGAGTTTGTAAGTAACACCACAGTTGGTATCTAGTATAAGCATTTGAACCTAGGGAAATCACAGATGGTATAACATCCTTAGGTAACGGCGCCTAGAGGGAAATGTGTAGTTCTATCCTAAAATTGGGAATATGACTTATAGTTGTAATCATAATCGAAACCAAAGTGGTTCTACACAAGTCATCTTAAAATTTAAGTAAGTGTTAAACCTAGGAAAGGTTGGTCAAGATTAAGTGATGAAATCATTCGTATGGGCATTTGATTTGCATCGACCTAATATGCACAACTGATCAAACTTAAGGTGGGAAGGGTTTGAAAATGAACCATTATATGTAATGATGATATTTGCTTGTATGATATTATTTATATCGTTTAAATATAATGCTCATTTCATCTTGTCTCCTATTTAATATGATTGGAACTAACTCTTTTGAAATACTCGCAGTGCATATTGAGTACTAGAGGAGGAAGTTCATATGCTCCTCGGGATACTAGGAGTACTAGGGAGACTGATGATGGGCAATGGCATGCTCATATGGAGCAACGTGTGGCTGAGATAATTGAGAACCATCGTAAGTAGCTTGAGGACATGAATGCAGCACATGAACATAGGATTGATGAACTGAAGGATGTTATAAGGGGACAGCAGGTGCAGCGGGCACCACAGGCACCGCGGGTACTTTGTTGCAACCACCACTACAACCACAAGTACCTATTAGAGATAATGTTCAAGTAGATGAAGTCGCAGACTTAACAGTTGTCGTAGTTCTGGTACCAGTGATAAAGCATGATGATGAGACATTGAGGATGCTCAAGATCCAAAAGGAGTTGATGAAATACGATGCACCAGAATTTTTTGGGACATTAGAGACTGGAGTTGTTGAGGCATGGATCATAAATCTTGAAAAGATGTTGAAACTTATGAAGATTGATGATGCAACTATGGTACCATTAGCTTCCTTCTTACTAGAGGAAAGTGCTGAGAAATGGTGGAAATCTACGCAGAGGACCGAGGGACCAGTGGAGACTTGGTCACAATTGTCAAATCTTGAAGTTTATAAATTGGTAATTACGGTTAATTCAGGATTGAGGAAGCTTAATTATGGTTTTGGCCGCGACTCGAGAATTAAACACAGGTGAATTTGAGATTTATAATTAATTTTATTAATTTGTGATGTTTGCTTAGTGTTATGTATTATATATTATTTTATTTTAGAAAATTCAGGTGATTGAGTAAATTCGAGATTTACTGGATTTTATCTCAAGATACTTGTCAAGACGGAGATAGTCAAAATATTGACATAAATATTAGTTTTGAATTTCGCGATGAATAATTGAATTTAAATTCAAAATTCAAAATTTGGACCTTAAATGGACTTAACGACGTGAGGATTTGCGTCGGGTTGCGTGTAAGTCGTGATCAGAGGTAGTGTGAAACGAAACAAAGTTTCGTGTGACCTTGTTTCGAGTTTGGTGTCGGTTGACAGTAGTCGAGGTTGAGATTTAGTCCAAACTGGTGCAAGTTTCGATAAGTATGGCAAGAGTATTGGTCCATAAGGGTTATGTATGTCAGGGACAAAGTTAAGATTTTTGGGGTTTTGGTGTGACCAAAACCAGTGTTATGGACATTTCATGAAAATGGATTGTTTTGTCGAGAGTTTTGTTCAATTTGGTGAAAAATATAATAGAAAACGGGGCGCCGGAAGTCAAAATAAGGCAAAATAGGGATTTATGAAATTGATAAATAAAAAGAAATTAAGCTGCTGACAAGCAGCTGAGAGTTTAAATATAAATAAAGAAAAAAATCAAAAATAAAAATCAATCGATTCCTTTTATATTCAACAGAACGCTTTCTCCTAACCCTCTCAATTCGATCTTTCGCTCCACGAGCTCCTGATATTCGATTTTTGCTCGATTTCTTTCAGCAAAATGTCAAGCATCGCAAGACGGTCAGTTCGAGCTAAATTTCTGCGGTAGAAACGAGGTGTTCGGGCTACAATTTGGTAAATTCTTAATGCCAGACATTTTTCCTCAACTCAATTTGGATTCTCGCGATTTTTCGATTTCTTTCACGCGGTTTTGATAGAAATTGGTTGGAATTGTTGTTAATTGGTATATTAGATTGATTTGCATCAATTTCGATAAGTTCCACCGACGTGGGTTAGGGTTTTAATGAGGTGAACTAACACAATTTAATTGATAACTATTTTGGAGATGTTTTAATAGTTGATATTGATTATTGGTTTTAATCCAATTTGACTCCACAGGTTATGAAAATATTTTAGTGTTGGTATCGGGTGGTTTCATGGTGTTTAATGTTGAGTTTTGAGGATTTAATTGAGAAAATATTAATTTGGAGAAGTTTTTTTTAGTTCGAAATATACAAAGTTGCCAAGTCGACAGGCCATATGGGAAAATTCATAACTTCTCCGTCGGTGATCCGATTTGGGTGTTCTTAGAGTCTATGGAAAGTAGGACATGAGTATTACAAGTTCCTTTAAGGTCATCATGACAAATATTGAGGTTTTCAAGGTTAAAAAGTTATCCCAAGTTGGCAAGTTGATAGCTAGTTGAAATATTTATATAAATTAATATTTTTGGAACCTGTTCTCAAGCGTACTTTGATTGCAGTTTTCATTGGGCTTCGTGATATCGTTTCACTTGAAGCTTGACCCATAATATAATTGGGTATGCAAGGAAGCTATTGGAACCATTTATAAGTGACCCGATGCTCCGAGAACCTCAAAAATTAAGCTTGAAGTTGGTTGTTTGTAAGGTTAAGTAAATCTTATGGTAACCTTACATTGTATGATTATATTTCGTATAAATTGCATTAATCTTTGAATTGCATTTTTGTTGTACATGCTTACACAGTTTGGGAGGGTAAGGCGTTATGAGTCTCCTTATATTGTCTATATCGGGGTTATTGAACACTATATTGTGCTTGAGGGGCTTGAGTCACTGATACTTTGTATCACGTGGTTACCATGAGATCACATTGAATCAGATCATACTACCATAGTCTAGAGGAACGAGACTCGTTTGGTTATTCTTCTGGCGCATGAGTCCTTATTACTATTTACTTACCATTTTTGGAGACCGGTCGTCTGATTATGGTCGGATAACATAAACAGGTTGGATTCACGGTTGTATTTAAATTCCTTGGATTATATTGTTCATTTAAATTCCTTAGATTATTATGCATTTGATTACTAAAGATGTACTGGATGGTGTAGGATTTACTTATCTGACATTATCGAATTTTTATAATTGGATAATGACAGGTTTTAGTGGCGACAAAAGAAAGGAAAAGCTTTCCGATTATTGGTGACTTGCTCAGTTTCTTTCTCTCTATGTTTGTATTACTTTTGAATATAAAATATTGTATAGATGGATTTTTAGGTTCGTGTAAGGTTAGGATATCTTTTGAAAGTGTTGAAATGGTTTTGAAAAGGATTAGAATTGTTTTAGTGGTTTTAGGATGGATTGGAATGCCGAGAAGTTAAGGTATTAATGATTTAATAATGTTGAAAGTCTGAGATAAGTTAGAATGAATGCAATAAATATTGTTATGGGGTGGATTGTGAGTCCTTCAGCATTTCTACCAAAGCTGAGCAGGTTTTGTTGAAAGTTTTTGAAAGCCGGGTTTTTCAGTGTAGGCTTAAAAATAGAGGAGATGCTGGCAAATTTTTTTTACAGAATTATAAGGATAATGTAATCAATCCAATTGAACTTTGAGGTTTAATATTCATTTTAGAATCTTTTGTGGCTGATAAAGAATCATATTTGATAATTTTTTTGATAGATTTGTAATTATTTATTGTAGGAGAGGTGAAGGCTATAAGGTTATCATGAGATTAAGGTAATCTAGGCCGGTCAGTTGCTCTAATTAGGTGGGGTCTGACAACAATTCAGGGTATTATTATACTCGAAGTACTTTCTGAAAGACATTAGAGATGCTAAGAGATAAGAGTTTCTTGATTTGAAATAAGGAAGCATGAGGGTCAGAGACTAAGATCTAAAGTTCCTAGATTTGTCTGAGTTTGCTACCGAGTATGTATCTACTGAGTCAAAAAGGCCTATCAGATTCATTGAGGGACTGAGGGATGACGCTCGGTACACTATACCAGCTGTTAGGTTGCAAACTTATAATGATGCAGTGAATGCAGTCGCAATGTGTAAGGTAGCAATGATAAGGACGCAGAAGATACCGGCCACATTACATGAGACTGAGTCAGCATATTCTCAGTAAAGGTTTGGCAAAAATAAGTCAGAAGGGTACAACAATTACAAGTTCAACAAGAAGTTTAAGGGAACATGATCTACATGTGGGAATGCACCATCCAAAGTGGACTTGAGGGCACGACATACCTCGGCGGGGATTTCTCACACTCCTGCCCCTAGGCTACTCATGGTTCAGTGTATAAGCCACCACTTCCACCTCGACAGTCGGAGAACACTCAGAGTAAGAGTAAGGGATCGACTGGGTAGAAGGCAAGAAATTTAGCAGGGTCATCATTTGCATCATTTAAGAGGCCTAAGAGATTGTGCTTTTTATGTAAATAGCCAAGACATTATAAGGCAGACTATCCTAGGAGGCCAGAAGTGACAGAAGCTAGTATAGCCCAACCTATCAAGGAAGGAGTGAATGCAGTTATAGAGCCAGATGCTGCAACCACTCGTCATTTGGTGGCAGGTATAGTTTACATTTATGATAGAGGCATGCATGCCTTATTTGATTCTATGTCTTCTGTTTCATTTTTGTCTGGTAATATGGTTGATGAGATTGGACTAAAGCCGATTAGAGCTAGTACCAATTTGATTCTGAGTACCGCTACTAGTGAGCAGGTTTATCCTAATATGGTGTGCGAGGGGTGTATTATTAAAATTGGGAATCATGTTTTATCCTATAATCTGTAAGTGTTGGAGTACTTAGAGTACGATGCCTTGTTAGGGATGGATTGGTTGGGAGCTTACCATGCCAATATTGATTGTTTTTGCAAAACAATTACTTTTCAAACCCTTGATATATCGTCGTTTAGATACAAAGGTCGCGCACCAAAAAGAGTTGCCACTCGTGGGAATGTAGCAACTGACAATAAGTAAGGAAATACTATGAGTCTCACGACTATGGAGGAAAATGGTCATGAACTTCAACTTGAACATATTTCGGTGGTTAAAGAATTCCTAAAAGTTTTTCCCTCAGATTTGCATGGAATCCCTCCACCTCGGGACATTGATTTTATCATTGACCTTGTTCCTGGTATGAAACCCATATCCATGCCATCTTATAGAATGGCACCCAATGAGTTAGGATAGTTAAGGAATCAGTTGGATGAAATGTTAGAGAAAGGTTTTATCTACCCAAACATGTCGCCTTGGGGAGGCTCAATATTGTTTGTGAAGAATAAGGATGATAGTAGTTGTGAATGTGTATCAATTATCATCAGTTGAGTCGAGTGACTATTAGGAACAAATATCCACTCCCTAGGATCGATGACCTATTTGATCAATTACGGGGAGCAAAGTTCTTTTCAAAGATTGAATTGAGATCGGGGTACCATCAGTTGAGATTACGGGAAGAAGACATAACGAATACAACTTTTCGCACGAGATATGGACACTAAGAGTTTACGGTGATGCCATTTGGACTTACGAATGCACCGACAGTGTTTATGGACCTTATACACAGAGTCTTCAAGCCTTACGTCAACAAGTTCGTCATTATATTCATCGATGATATCATTATTTATTCCAAAACCTAGGAAGAGTATAAGAGACATCTCAGGGTGAATTTGTAGACTTTGAAGGATCACCGGTTGTCTGCTAAGTTTAGCAAGTACGAGTTTTAGGTTTCGGAGGTGAAGTTCTTAGGTCAAGTGGTGAATGCAGAAGGAATTTTTGTAGATCCAGCTAATGTTGATGTCATCGCGAAATGGCCACAACATACTGCGGTGATGGAGATTAGAAGTTTTCTGGAATTAACGAGTTACGATCGAAGGTTCGTGAAGGATTTCTCGAAGATTGCAGCACCAATGACAAGGCTAACTCATAAGAATGTGCAATTTGAGTGGAGTGGAAAATGTCAGAATGCTTTCGAATAACTACGAGATAGGCTAACATCGACACCTATATTGGTACTTTCTAAGGCAGGGAAAGAGTTGGTTCTTTACACTGATGCTTCAAAGATTAGGTTAGGATGCGTATTGATGCAAGAAGGGAATGTTATAGCTTATGCTTCTAGGCAACTGAAGATACATGAAAAGAACTATCCAACTCATGATTTGGAGTTAGCAGCGGTTGTGTTTGCTCTGAAATTATGGAGGCATTACTTGTTAGCAAAATGTTCACAGTTTTCTCGGATCACAAGAGTTTGAAGTACTTGTTTACTCAAAGTGAGTTGAATATGCGGCAAATACGATGGCTCGAATTCTTGAAAGATCTTGACTTTACTCTTCAATGTCATCCGAGGAAGGCAAATATTGTAGCTAATGCTCTGAGTCGTATGAGGAAAGAAACAAGAGATGTTGGCATGATGATGACAAAGGAGTATAAGTTACTCGAGGAAGCTTCAGTGATGTGTATTCATGAAATCAATGAGAATGAGTCGAACATTTTAGGTTCTTTAGCACGGGTTCAGATGAGAGCAGGGCCAGAAGCTATTTTCAAAATTATAGACTGTCAAAGGGTTGATTCTGAGTACGGCAAGTAGAGATCACAGGCTGACAATGAGGAATTTTCAGATTGGAAGCTTTCAGCAAACGGAGCATTAAGGTTTAAGGACAGGTTATGGATTCCATCACATGCGCAGTTGCGAGAGGATTTACTTCGGGAGTCACATCAGTCACGTTATACTATTCATCTGGGGAGCACTAAGATGTACCATGATATAAAATGAATGTACTGGCGGTTAGGGATGAAAGCAAATATCACGAGGTATATCCAGGATTGTGTGACTTGTAAGCAAGTGAAAGTGGATCATCAGAAACCCGGATGGATGTTGCGACCTTTACCTATTCCTGATTGGAAGTGGGAACATATAGCCATGGACTTTGTGACCAGATTGCCGACAACCAAGAAGAAACATGATGCAGTTTGGGTTATCGTAGATCATTTGACTAAGTCTGCCCTCTTTATTCCAATTTCCATAGGGGATCCAGTAAACAAGCCGAACGGGAAATATCTTGATGAGATCTTCAGGCTACATGGTGTCCCTGTGCCTATTGTGTCAGATCGAGATCCACAGTTTACTTCCAAGTTTTGAAAATTTTTACAGACTAGGATGGGAACCAAGCTCAATCTCAACACTGCATTTCATCCTCAGCCAGAATACCAGACTGAGAGGCTTATTCAAATACTCGAGGATATTCTCAGGGCTTGTGTGTTGGATTTCCGTGGGAGTTGGGAGGATTATCTGTCGTTATGTGAGTTTGCATACAACAACATCTTTCAAGCGAGCATTGATATGGCGCCATTTGAGGCGCTTTATGGGAGGCCTTGCAAATCACTGGTGTGTTGTGCAGATGTTGGTGACATGGTGTTGATTGGACCAGAGATTGTGCAGGATCACACCAAAAGGATTAAACAAATTAGGTAATGATTATGTACTACACAAGACAGGCAAAAAAAGTATGATGATAAGGATCACCGAGAGGTTCTTATCAAGGAAAAAGATCACGTGTTGCTTAAGGTTTCACTAAAGAAGGGACATTACAGATTCGGTGTGAAAGGAAAGCTTGCTCCCAGGTACATCGGACCATTTGTAGTGATTGAACAAGTGGGACCGGTAGCCTATAGGTTAGCTTTGCCACCATAATTAGCTTGATTTCACAATGTCTTCCATGTATCTATGTTGCGGAAGACACCAACGAAGCATATGTCATCTATCAATTGGAGTCAAGTTAACTTAAGGGAGGATATGACATATGAGGAACAACCGATTCAGATTCTTAACAAAAAGGTTTAGAAGCTCCGCAACAAGGAAATTCCCCTAGTGAAAATGCGATGGCAGTTCTGTAGTGACGAGGATTTGACTTGGGAGCGAGAGGATTATATGATGGAGCACTTCCTGGATCTCTTTAAATCCTAAGGTAAGGCTTACTTCAAGTTTCAAGGACGAAACTTCCAAAAAATTAGGAATGTTGTAACACCCCAAATTTCTTAAATCTAGTTTAATAGATACTATAGGTGATTTAAAACTATTAAATATGACTTGGTGTGTGTATGTGCCTAAATATGTTATTAGTATCTATTACTAAAAAATTACTTGTAGAGCAAACAAGGGTAAAGTGGTCAAAGTCCATATGGGATGGCTTAAATGAGAGACACTTGATAATCCTAGAACTAGTGGGCACAAGATTTAAATCAAGGGTTGAGATTGGTCACCTCAAACCCTAGATGGGTTGAACAAATAAATAGAAGCTATAAACTTATGTTGTAGCTATTTGGTCAAAAACACAAGTGGAGGCTAGGGCTTAGTGTGAGAAAGAGAAGTTGGAGTGCTAGGAGGCCGTTACAACTCTCCAAAGCTTAGAGAGCACAATCTAATGTAAATCTCACAACCAAAATCATAAATCTCAAAAGAAAATGTTGGTTTTCAGTATGTATTCTCGGATTTTTGTTGTATCCTATGTTTTCAAGTGGATTTACAAGGGTTTTAATGTTCAAATGTTGTTCTTCACGTTCCAAATAATTGTATATATGGATTGGGAGCCTTCCTTGATGAATTGATGCAAATATGTGATTAACACATGGGTTTTCATGATGGGTATGTGTTGAGTCTGAGATTAGTGGTGATCATGGCTTTGGTTTTGATTGTGGAGTACTTTGATTTTCGGATTTGATTAATCCTTGATGGTTTGGTAAAGTTTTTTTTCAAGTTTTTAAGAAGAACAATTTATAGATTTGAGCCTTGATGTTTTGATATCAAATCGATGGTTTTGTTGTTAGAAAATGTGTTTTGGGGCCCTATTTACTAAATTTTGAGCTAAGAGAACGTCGGGGAAGGTCTGAGGGAGTTTTGGGGGTATTCGGGACTTAATCGGAGAGTCGGAGGGCAAACAACTCACACAACGTCGCGACTGTTGTCCTTGCAAAATTCTGAAAAATCCTAGTTTTTACCTCGACTTTAAACAACCATAACTTTTTTTTTAACTTCGATTTTGATGTTTCAAACACCGTTGAAAAGCTTATGGAAAGCTTTACAACATGAGATTGATAAACCACTCAAAATGAGTTTTTAACTTATTCGAAAATGTGTTGGAAGTTAAGAGCACCATTAAGGTCTTAAATGCGAGTTCGAGTACAAACTCTGAGTACAGTCCTACCCATGGTCTAGAACTCTTAATAAACATATCCAAGAGTGTTGTGAACCTAATAAAGTGTGTATAAAATGTAGATACTTAGGAACACCATAGGAACTCATAGAAGGTTTGGAATTAGGATTTAGCAGTGCTTGAGGTAAGTGGGGTTTACTCTATTATCAATCATGTCATGCTAGTAGATATGCTAGGATTTTATTTCAGTAATTTGTCTATGAATTACTTGGAGTGTACTTGATATCTTTTATTGATATGTTGCTTATCTTGTCCCTTTTTGTTACTTTATCTCTTGGATGCCTGTGGAGTTGATATACGTCAAATAAATATACTTGGTACCGCGATTAAAAGGTCAGAGGCATCCTGTCCCTCCTCCGATATGACTCTTTGGAGTTTTACTAGACTTGTGAATGCCATGCTGTTTGATCCATATTGTTGGGGGAATGATAAGCTATGCAAGGTCAATAGGTCTTTAGACTTGTGAACCTCGTGTTGTCTAAACCGCACCATTGGGGGAAGGATAATGATAGGACTATTTGCATTCAGACTTGTGAACCTCTTGTTACCTAAACCATAACATTGGGGGAAGGATAAGCTATTGCCCATTGTCCAGTTGGATATATCAATTGCCACTTCTTTTGACTTTAAAGTCATTTGGTATCACCATTATCCTTGTTGAAGTATCGGTTGGGCATTGTTGTTCTTTTATCTCACTATATTACTATGCTTGATTATGTATGTCTTTAATGCCCATAAAATGATAATGGATCTTATGATCTGAACTATTGAAATCTAGTTTGATTTTATTACTAGGTATTACTTGGATGATTGATGGTAGGGCAGGCTTCTATTTTATTGAGCCCATTGATATATTTTGCTCACTCCACTACTTGCCCCCTCCATGTACCTCAGCTGTTGCTCAGGACAAAGGAAATGGCAATGCCTTAGCATGGAAGCTCTTTTCTTGTTTGCAAGGTTTAATAATAATTATCTATTTGCTTTCATACTTTATGTAATGAACATGATATTTATTTGGGTAGATGTTTGAACCTATAGTACCTGATTCGGTTTATATTTAATTTGGTATGCAAGGCTTCTACATTTAGTTCCGCATTTTATTAGACAATAAAGGCGTTATATTTCACACCTATTAGCCTAGTTTAGTCTATTTTGTAGAATTTCATGGTTTATTTCCACAGGTTAAGGCTGACTGGATCATCACCCGACATCATTGAGTTATCTCGAGGGATTTGGCGATGGTTTAGGTCGAGCGGTCCAGGCCCACAAGGTTTGGGTCGTTTTAGGACCGAGAGGTAGAGATGGGTGGGGAACGAGGGTGGATAGGTGGGGATTGGGGTCGAGATGGCTAAGGGGTAGGGCGAGAGGTGGGTGGGGGACCGGATGTAGAGATGAATGGGGGACTGGGGTCGAGATGGGTGGGGGACTAAAGGTGGAGATGCGTGGGGGACCGGAGGTAAAGACGGGTGGGGGATTGTCGGACTGGGGAATAAAAGTGGGGGCTTAGGGTTAGGTCGAGTTCTACTGATATAGAGATAGATTATTACCTGAGGTTGAGGCTGAGTTAATCTCCTTCTTCCTTGTCGGGTTTGAGAAGTTACAGTGGAGCTCTTGTTGTTGCTCTTCCTCGTAGTCATCGAGTTGAGAAAATGAGAAGTGGGAGCTTTGGAGCTGCGGTGGAAGTGTTAGGGACTTAAGGTTTTGAAAAAAGTTAACAGAAGTGAAGAATTTTATTTATATGAGTGATATATTATATATAAATTATAAGTTATGTTGTAAACTAAGCTGTAAGCCACCTAGAACTTAAGTTTGACTTGCTAGAGACTTAAGCATAGAAGACATAAACTAAGAACTACTAGAACAAGTAGAGAAAAGGAGACAAGAGAGAAGAGTGCTAGAGACGAAAATGTAGATATTTCATTCCAACATTGGTGTGTCAATTACAATGGGGTTGACACCCTTTATATAGGCCATTTGGCGATTGACTATGATACATTCCATATAGGAAGCTCTTCCCTCATATTTTATGTCTTTATATCATATGCTTGTATTTGTGGCTAGTGAAAGGGAAAATTTGATGTGCAAATTTATACGGCAAAAGATGGGATCCGAAGATTATTACACACTTGTGGCTTAGGAAAATGTGTTGAAGTCGAAAAGGGAGGGTGGTCTCGACATGCATAGCTTGGAGAAGAGGAACAAGGCGTTATTAGCCAAGTGGCTATGAAGACTTTGTGGGCCCAAATCATTGGTAGCATATATGGTAGAGATGTCAATGAATGTGATCCCGATAAGAATTTTAAACCAACATGTTGTGCCATATAGAAGGCAATTGCAAGATGCCATGAAGTTCTTATGGGAGAAGTTTCTTATAAAGTGGGGAATGGTCGACAAATCCGCTTATGGGAGGATAGATGGACGGGCTATAATCCCCTCAAAGTTGAGTTCCCTTTGTTATTCAATTTGACTAGGAAGCCACAGGCATTCATAGCAAGGTTGGCATAAGGTTTTGGAGAGGAACAAATGTTGCAATGGAATTTCTACTTGCGTAAGGGGCATCGATTTAATACTCGTGAAAGAGCCGAAATAGACAGATTGTTAGATATGTTGGCTAGCGTAAAGTTGGAGGAGAATGCAAATCAAAGGCTTTGGAAGTTAGAGGAATAAAAAACATACACCATTCAGTCAGCGCCGGAGGCCTTAATTGGTAGTAGGGAATAGATGAACCATGAAATGTTTAACTTGATTTGAAAAGGGAATGCCCCAATAAAGTATAGGTTTCTCTCTTGGTTGGTGTGGCGAGACAAAGTGAGCATGATGGAAGTGCTTCAAAGGCAGAAACATGATTTGTTTTTATCCTCTCATATGTGCATGATATGCAAGAAGGGTGGTGAGTCAGTGAATCATTTATTTGTTACATATGTATATGCAAAGCAGTTGTGGGCGCGGCTGGCTATTGAGCTCAACATGGAGTGGGTGTTTCCTAGAACCATTCATGAATGTCTAGCATTACGCATATAGGGAAGGGCAGTGTGTAAGCGGCGAGCACTTTAGCAGACTGGGGTATAGGCGGTCATCTGGTTCATTTGGGCAGAGATGAATCGACACTTGTTCGAGGGGATACATCGCGACTGGTCGGAAGTGTAGGAGTCGATCATGCAGGCCTCGGCTTCATTGTTAATGGGCGCTAAGGAATTCAAGGGCCAAAATTGGATGGGACTGAATGGGCAGTGGATGCGGCTGCTATCATAGGTGAGTACACCTAAGGGGCGGGGTGTGCGAATGAGTGATGTAGTTCGGGGGAAATTGTCTTGTAATTTTGGGTTTCACTTCTATAATCCCGACTATGGGAACGTAGGTTTAACCTAGTTGATTCGGCGTGAACATAGCACCACAAAGGGGAGTGCCTCTTTAAAAGTCGTTTCTGGAGTGGTGGAGATGTTTTAGAACCGGAATGATTCGTTTTTCTCTTGCTATACCGATAGAGGTTTTTACGACTTTGTTTATGTTAGAGTTAATCATTAAGTAAGTGTAGTGTGGATCTCGAGATCTGGTGAAGAAATCGCTAGATCTGAAAGAAAAGCCGAGAGATCTGGTGAAAAAATCACTAGATCTGAAGGAAAAACCAAGAGATCTGGTGAAAGAATCATCAGATCTGGAAGAAGAAACACTAAATCTGAAGAAGTTCTGGTGTGATTGGTGAGATACAACAACAGATCTGGACAATCTTGAAGTCTCTTACTTCAAGTGACTAGATCTGATCAAGGAATCCAAAAATCTGAAGAGATGGCGAACAGATCTGGAGTCTTGGAACAAGTCTCTTACTTCTCCGTTTGGTAATTCATTAGGTCAGTTTGTTACTATAAAACTTGATGGATCAAATTTTCTTCTATGGAAATCTATTGTTGTTCCTGTTATTCAAGGGTTTGATCTGAATGATGCTTTGTTTGGAACACTTTGGATATTCGGACAAGATCTTGATCGATGGATTACCAAATCCAGTACAAGATATGGTTCAAAGATATAGATCATTTTACTGTTAGGATGGTTGATAAATGCTATGGCCTTGAGATCTTGCAATGCAGTTATAGGAAATACAATCAAGCAGACAGACAAATGAATTGTGGAAAGCAATAGAAGCATACTATGGCTCTAATAATAGAGTTCATGTTCAGACTCTTAAGAATGCACTGCATACAACTCGTAAAGGTGCCATGAAAATAAGAGAATATATGTCAAAGATTAAGAGTATTTCTGATAATTTGGCTATTGCTGGATCAGTGGTGAGCACAGATGATTTGATTTCCAGTGTACTTATTGGATTAGATATAGAGTATCTGCCAATTACAACATTCTTGCAAGGAAGGTGTGATCTGCGGTGGCAAGAACTTTACTTTACACTGGTAGGGTTTGAAGAAACTCTGGATCAGTATAATGTTGCTCAAGATGTGAATTCTTTGGTGATACATGAGTCACCTTCTGCAAATGATGCTGAAGTAAAAGGAAGTGGTTCAAAGTTGAATGTACAAAACTGGAATAACAATGGTAATCGAGGAAATGGTGGTTCCAAAGGTCGTGGCTTTGGAAGATTTCGAGGTCGAGGAGGTTTTCGATCATCCAGCGGCAATAATAAACCCACATGTCAGATTTGTGGGAAGTTTGGTCAATCTGCAGCAGTCTGTTATTATAGAGCAGACATGAAGTATATGGGTACTCAGACTGGAAATTCTCAGCAGTCACAAATGAGGACCTTCAATCCTCCTTCTCATACACCTTCATCTTTCTTTACTGCATCAGAAGCTAGACATGATGGCTCGTGGTACATGGACAATGGTGCAACTTCACATGTCACTAGAGATTCTTCTCAGATGATGAATAATTCAGCGTATTCAGGTACTCAGTCCTTAATGGTTGGTAATGGTCAATTACTAAAAATTGCTGGTACAGTGCTTGCATTCCATCTGTTGGCTCTAGATTGTCTTTTCATAATACTTTGTGTGTGCTAACATCAAAAAGAATTTGTTGAGTGTCTCTCAGTTAACAAAAGACAACAATGTGTTGATTGCGTTTCATCCTCATGTATGTTTCGTGAAGGACCTCCAAACCAATGAGATTCTTCTTCACGGAATAGTACAAAATGGTCTATATCGCATCTCTGGTTCACACCTGCAGTTGTCTCCATCACATCTTTGCTTTGTTTGTGTCCAATAAAGGTTTGTCTACACTTTGGCACTCAGGACTTGGTCATCTGCACAAAAGACACTTCAACAGTTACTGCATCATAAACTTCATCTTCCATTCGATTCAATCACCGATCTTTGTCAGTCTTGTCCATTTGGGCAAGAGTCATGCATTACCATTTCAATCATCCAAAAATGTCGAATAATGTTTTGGATTTAATCCATCTTGATTTGTGGGGTCTGCCAGCAGATTACTTCTCCAAGTGGTTTCAACTATTACATTCATTTTATTGATGATTCTACTCGATTTACATGGTTATATCCTTTGAAACTGAAATCTGATGCATTGAAAGCTTTTATGCATTTTAAGTCTATGGTTGAAAATCAGTTTAGTTCTACTATCAAGAGAGTTCAAGCTGACTGGGGTGGAGAGTATTGATCATTTCAGTCTATTCTTGATTCTTGTGGAATAATTTTTCAAAGATCCTTGTCTCATACACATACACATGCAGAATGGTAGAGCTGAACGTAAACATAGACACATAGTTGAAATGAGTCTTACACTGCTAGCTCATGGCAAATTACCTTTGAAATATTGGTGCGTGTGCTACAGATGCATTTCTTATTAATCGTCTCCCTACTAAAGTTCTGAATGGCTTGTCTCCTTTTGAAAAACTGTTTCATGTCTCACCTGATTATAGTCTTCTCAGAGTTTTTGGATGTGCATGTTTTCCATATTTACGACCATACGATGATCATAAATATCAGTTTCGATCTGAGCAATGCATTTTTCTGGGGTATAGTAGTCAACATAAGGGCCACAAATGTTTGAGTCCATCTGGGAGAGTTTATATCACCAGAAATGTTGTCTTTCATGAAAATGAGTTTCCTTATAACTCTTTATTTGCTGCTGGTTCTAATGCAACAACAACTTCCTCGCCTGAGTCGACTACTAGCTTTCCTTTATTGGTTCCACATCAGCCCTTGTTTGGGTATCCATCAGGGTCTTCTTCTTCATCTGGTCTGTCTGATGTACCTTCTTCAGTAGATGTTACACCTTCTGTTGCAGAGGAATCAATGGCTGTTGTGGCTCCTCAAAACATACATCCTATGATTACTAGAGCCAATGATGGAATCAGTTTAAGGAAAGTGTTTTCACTACTACCTTCATTCATGAAGATGATATTCCTAATTCAATTGCTGCTGCTCTTCAAATTCCTCATTGGAAGACAGCAATGGATCAGGAATATCAAGCTCTCATGAAGAATGGTACTTGGTCTCTTGTTCCTTCTTCTCCCAATCAAAATGTTGTTGGCAACAAGTGGATTTTTTATGTGAAAAAGAATTTTGATGGGTCTATCAATCGGTATAGATTAGTGGCCAAAGGGTTTAAACAAGTACCCAGTATTGATTTTGATGAGACATACATTCCTGTGGTTAAGGCTTCCACTATTCGAGTGATTTTATCTTTGGCTGTTCATTTTGGGTGGTCTTTGAGACAAATTGATATCAATAATGCATTCTTAAATGGTCAGTTAGTTGAAGAAGTATACACAAATCAGCCTACTGTTGTGTGTAAATTGCATAAAGCATTGTATGGTCTTCGTCAAGCTCCTCGTGCATGGTTTGATCAGTTGAAATCCACTTTGTTGTCTTGGGGCTTCCACAATTCCAAAGCTGACAGCTCTTTGTTCATCTTTCATCATGAACAAGTTGTGTTGTATGTGCTGGTGTATGTGGATGACATTATAATTACAGTCTCGAATCAAACTTCTATTCAATCTTTCATTGATAAGTTGAATGGAAAGTTTGCTTTAAAGGATATTGGAGATCTAAATCTGTTTTTAGGTATGGAAACTCATAGGACTACCAAATGACTGTACCTTACTCAAACAGCTTACATTCAACAGCTGTTACAAAAGGGGGGCATGTCTCATGCAAAGCCTATTGCTACTCCTTTTCTTTGTTGGGAAGTCATTGTTGTGCTGAGGATGGTAGTGCTTCTTTTCATGACAAAACTCTTTATAGGAGTTTACTTGGTGGTCTCCAATACCTTGTTAACACTCGGCCTGACATTGCTTATATTGTGAATACTTTGAGTCAATTTCAGCAGTCTCCTACTGTTTTACATTGGCAAGCTCTTAAGATACCTTAAAGTGCTGCGATCTAGGTTTATGGTTGTGGCCGAGTTACCTTGTTTCTCATTGGTATTCTCGATCTTGATTAAGAACATCCTCTGTGGATGATAGAAAATATGTGGCTGCTTATGCTGTATTTTTGGGTTCTAACTTGATTTCTTGGCAGTCTAAGAAACAACAGGTTGTTGCTTAGATCCAAGATCTTGAATCGAATATAGAGCTCTTGCTCGTGTATCGCTTCTTGAATTGAGTTGGCTTCGATGTTGTTCTCAGAATTGCAGGTTTCTCTTGGTGCTCTTCCCACAGTGTGGTGTGACAACATGAGTGCTGCTTGCTTTGGCCAAGAATCCGGTATATCATTCTCGCACTAAGCATATTGAGTTAGACATTCATTATGTTAGAGATAAAGTGTTGAGTGGTCTTCTTCATGTACATCATGTTCCTTCAGTTGATCAGGTTCCTGATATTTTTACCAAATCCTTTTCTGCTTCTCGGTTTCATTATTTGAGGGACAAACTAAGTCTCACTTCACTTCCCCTTAGTTTGAGGGGGGATGTTAGAGTTAATCATTGAGTAAGTGTAGTGTGGATCTCGAGGTTTATCTGTGTTGTAATAAGTTGTAAGTGTTGTATGTGTGTGTGTAAGGTGTTTGTATTTGAACGGTTCAGATGAGAACAGATGGACGACTGTGATGTAATCTTTGTTTCGTATATAAATGAAAATCTGCACAGAACACTCAACGAGTTTGTTGAGGTTCTGTTTTCTCCAACAATGGAGTTTTGTGTGTGAGCTCCAACAGTTTATGGGAAACACGTTGTTTCTCGCCTTTGTAAAGGGGTACATTCTTTGTACATATAGACTGTAATAAATAAAGTCTTGTTCCTATAAAAAAAAAAAAAAATTATTACCTTTTAATGTTATGAATGAAAATATTTTTTTTTTTGACAGAGAATGAAAATTCTTTTAGTAATATGGGGTAACATAGCATTGCAAAAAGATGGAGATACTTAATTTTTTTTAATAAGAAAAAAACTTGCTCCGAATCGGAATTAATCAAACCCCCATCCTCTTACACCGGTAACCCCACATCTAACTACTAAGCCACTTACATGGTTGGTGGTAGAGATTATAAGTTTAATTCATCTTGTGCGTTTTCGGTTGTGCATCATTTGCCACCTGTGCCCTAAGAAGAAGATATATATATATTATAATAAGAACTAATAGAATCTTGATTTTGGATGTTATACGTATTTAATCAAGTTAATCACTTTATTACCAACCACGCCCTATAAGACTATATAAAGCTGTGTATAGTTAATTAAGAAATATATACGTACACTATAGGTCAAGATTCTCTAGGCTTAGATTAGATTCCCATGAAGATTTATACCTTTTGGGCAGTATGAGGGGTGGTCCTGGCTAAGCCTATATCCATATATCATGGTACAGTTGGAGTAGTCATGACCAGTGTGTTTCACACATTAAAAACTGATATAGTATTTAACTAGAAGAACTAGCAAATTAAACCTTGTGCCAAGAGCATTGCATCACAAAAGAGGGACCTTGGTTTTTAATTGTTGATGTTAATCTGAATGTCAGACAATATCTTCAAATGTCTAGATTTGCTAGTGTTTTTAATGACAAATGTGATCAAGTTTGTGTAATGATGCAGTGGGATTAAGGCTAGGTTCTAGGCACCAACAAAATGACCCTTTGATTCCATGGTATATCTGACCGAACAAGATCTGTAGTTAACTTATTAAGAGTTGGGTGTGAACTTATATTATAATCCGCGAATAGATGGACACTGCATCATCGGGAGTGTCCGTGATCGTCCTGGTATTTTCCTTATAAGAAAGTAAAACTAGTTAACGGGGCATAATTAGTAGAATAGTTCAATTTGTTAACATTGTTGCACTTTCTCAATTCCCTAGCAAAATTGAGAAAATATTTAATTTCGAACTTGAACATATGATAAGATTTGGTATTGGATTTGGAAATAACTAGTAAGCAGAGGTCATGGTTCGAACCCAAGTGGAGGGCAAAGTTGTTTCTTTCTTATAAAAATAAATATATAAATACTAAAGCTGGTAGCTAGCAATTACACATTAATAATTAGTGTATGTAGAAGTGACGAAGTTAGGAGAGATAAATGTTGATTTAGTTATTTAACTATCATTTTCTCCTCGATCAAGATAATTAAGTAATTTTCTTAAAAACTGTGAATAACCTTAAAATAACACTTAAAAAGAAACGGATGGAGTAATTATTAAGCCCTTAGGCCCTAGCAAATATTCATTAGTACTTGTTGGTTCTCAATTAATGAGATTGAATATTTGAAAATAATTATTTTTTGGATTAATCCTGGGATTGTGAAAAGAGACCATCGATCAAGAGTTAGTTATTTGGTCATCATGGAGAATCGAATTTAAGACAGTGCACCTAACCCATATAGTCCCCGCTTTCTCCTTGTTGTTGGGAATTCACGCACGCACTCACATACAGCGGAAGCAATTACACACTAACACTCAAACACTCAAACTTTATTTACTTAGTAAAACTTGTATTAACCTTGTGTACATAGCACACTAACCTTGAGTTCTTTATATAGATACCCAAAAACCATACTTATAATCCAACTAGAACACTGAAACATAATCCAAAAACAAATCTAAATTCTAATTCAACTCAACTAACAAACACAAAACATAATTGAACTCAAATTAACTAACATCAATCATACTTTGACTCAAACAATTAACTTACTAATTAGACACAATCTAAAAAATGATTCCTAATTAAATTAGGACACGGAGTTTAAGGCAAAACCCCAACAATCTACACATTAGCGAAAAACTCCACCAACTCTAACAATCATCCAATCAAATCTAATTTTAAGTAGCCACCATGAGATAGCAATGAACCACACATGACCATTCATCAACACGTGCAATCATTCATCCAAAATTTGATCAACCTTCAACCACTCAGCTTCGCAGCAACACACACAATCACACTAACTTGGTTGACCAAACACAAAAACAACTCTACCCAAATAAACATCTTCTTCAATGGATAAAACTCAAAGGATCACACTAACAAAGCCATCTCCACTCTAAGCTGTGCGATAGACATCATCATCATGAACATAAGAAGTTTTTGCACCCTTATTTGCAACATCCTTATTAGCAGTAGTATCGGACTCATCTTCTTGCTTCTTTGGACAAAATTTTATGATGTCTTTTTTCACCGCAGTAGTAACATACTCTTTCCATCAAGGATTGAAATCTCCACCATACCTTTTACCACGATCATATTTCACATGTTTTCCTCGCCTTGAATAGCCAAGACTTGAGAAGTGTTACAAACAAAGGATTTCACGGCCTTCACCATCTAACTTCTTTGTAGAAGTCAAAGCAATTTTGACTTGCCCTTCTATAAGATCATCTCTTCCATATAATAATATATTGAAGAGATGTCAATGTATAGATCACACTCAGCATAGCAAGATTTGTTTTTGGATAATGTCTTAGTGTTCTAGTTGGATTACAAGTATGGTTTTTGGGTATCTATTTAAAGAACCCCAAGTTAGTGTTATGTACACAAGGTTAATACAAGTTTTACTAAGTAAATAAAGTTTGAGTGTTAGAGTGTTAATGTGTGATTGCTTCTGCTGTATGTGCGTGTATGCGTGAATTCCCATCACTTGTCACTAAGCCAACCCGTCTGAATTTATTTGAATGTAATTGATGTATCAACCGATGTAAATTACTGACCATCTCCCGTAAGTTTTATCAATGAATGACTTGTGCCTTCAAAAGAATATATATTTGCATCGATATATATATGTCTGCTAAGTGAGTTTACATTTTAATGTACATATCCAACAATTCCATCAAACGTGTAGCTCAATTGTGTATCACAACTAAGTCATCCGCTCAGTGCTTTTGGAATTATATACTCGATCCAGTCATTTATATAAATCGTTCTAAAGAAAAACTTCTTTTTCAAAATTGTAAGTCGTTTTCGAAATTCAAAAGTGTATTTATTGCATTTTTACTTATTTTACCCTTATACAATTCAAACATTTATGATTCTTCAATTCTTCAATTCGTTTAATGTCAAATGACATATATGTAAATTACATTAGTAATTGAAATTTGTCTTAATTAACGTGTGTCATTACCTTAAACGACTGATATAAATGATCGGAAAGAATATGTAACTTCAAGTTGACTCTAGTGACAGATGATTCATAACTTAGCTTCCAATTCCTTTTGGAGGCAAAAGAAGGAAGACTTAATTGATATTGTCCAACTTGTAGGCTATTGCTGCTACCCTCATTTTTTTGCAAAAGATGCGGGTTAATTTGAGCATTTTTACCAACTCTTTTTTTTTTTTGGAACCAACTTTACATGTCTAGTGCTATACATTTGATTTTGGAAAAAATATAGGAAATCCAAAAAACATACACCTTTTCAAGAAAATGACCTAGTAAATAGAATTAAATGCATCTTCTAGATCGAAGAATTATGGAGCATTGAACCTTAATTCAAAGTGTTGTGGCATTGACATTAATCAACTTTTAGAGGGGAATACATCAAACACGGGAACAATAACTACAAAAGCCTTAATTTTAAATTAGTTAAGGACATCAAATACACGCCATTTCTTCATTCAATTCTAATTAAATACACATGCACCTCGTGTCACTTTTTTACACTATATTATTCGATGCACATTTGACAACATGAAACTTGCTTATATATGTGTGCTTTTTATGTCACAATATAGCAATTTTTATTCAAAATATATCCATCAAATTCTCAATTTAGTCCCACACATACTTAATAAATTACAAAAGCAAAAGTAGTTATTAATAGATGCGTAAAAGTATTGAAAATGGTAATTTCCATTAATGGTCCAAAGCCATGACTTGTATGGCCAGCATATATAGCTGGCCAGGAAAGGTACATGTCCAAGTAAAGACAGCACAGCACCCACAAAGTAAACGTTCCAAAGCATGACAAGACTCATGTATTTGCATCATTTTGAGTATTAATTCACAAGCGTGCATGCATGTCTGTTTGCTGGACATCTTTAGTACTCTCTACCTAGTTGCTTTATTTTTCCAAAACCAGATAGATAGAAATGGCCAAATAAGGGGACCAGATATATAAATTTATAAAAATTAATTAAATAACTTACTAATAATTTTTTTGACCCAAAAAAGATAACATTATATAAGATCTTAGTAAATAAAATAGCAGTCCTCGACTCCTCGTAGAATTGATGCATGATAAAGTTGTTGAGATCTACTTGCATGGTGACCAAAAGTTCATGAGATCATGAATCATGATCAAAACTTGTGATCGATCCAACTTCAATTAATATATTTTCTCTTAAGTTATAAGAGTTGGAGCGTCTGATTGATCCTCATGAGATTGATCGCACCTATTTAAAGACATGCACTGTCACAATTATCAAATAAATAATTATTAGCAAATCAATAAATAAATTTTATTTTTAATTTCTCACGTATTTCTAAAGGCCTTATACAAAAGCAGTCTTTTCAACCCAATTTTTTTTTTTGTCTACGAGACTGAACTCGACAGCTCGTTTAAGTTGAATGGAGTCCCATATGTTCACACATTAAATTCAGGAGGCATGTATACAGTGAGATCGAGTCAGAAAGAGCAATCCTAGTGGTAATTAATAGTGGGTATAGAACTAGTAGTACTACAACGCCACAAATACATATAAGCCGATATTATAGACTTGTGAGGCCAAGTGGGGCTTGGCCTATACTGGCCGGGTACTTGCTGTATTGACTTTACGCGCCTGCCTTGAATTCCCTGAAGGACCATTTGTGCGACAGGGTCTTTTGTGTGGCCGGGGCCCGGAACCATTAAATTTATTTATCTTCTCTGGACCGTTTCATCACCTGGACCATGTGCATGAATAATTGGCCATTTTTTGCTTCTATTCGACTGCTCCCTATCAAATTAATATACCAAAAAATCTTTTTCATCCAACCTTTTTTTTTTTCTTTTTGATGAACAACTGTTTTTTTAAAGGCAAAATAGCCACAATAATCCCAAACTTTCATTTTTTGCTTAAATAATCTTAAATTAATAATTATGTCTAACTAATTTCAATCTTTATTTTTTGTGTAAATTTTGACCTAAGCGCTTTTTAAAAAAAAATAAATTGAGCTGTGACATATGAAATTGGTAAATTAAGTTGCTAGCTAAATGAAGTGGTTTAAATTTTGACATCAAAATAATATCAAACTTTAAGTTTGATCCGCATTAAACTAATTGTTTGTCTATGTGTGGATCATAACATTTTAAATTTTCAATCAACCCCTTTTATTTCTTAAAACTTAAACTACCTCATTAAAACAAAACGACTTTACTGATTTCATATGCTACATTAACATCAATATGCCTAAAAAAATAATTAGACCAAAATTGACACAAAAAATACAGATTGAGATTATTTAGACACAATTATTAATTTGAGATTATTTAGACACAAAAGTGAAAGTTTGGGATTATTGTGACTATTTGCCCTTTTTGAAAACTTTTAGTTATTGATTTAATTAACGTATAATAATCAACAACTTATAAAATCTTAGTCCTAAATTAATTGGAGTCAACCATATATACTAAATAGCAATGTGAAACTTTTTTTTTCTGATAAGAAAAAGGCAATGGCACCCTCCAAGGTTGGAACTAATAACATCTTATTCCAAAACCCCATATCAAACCACTAGGCCAATCAATTGGTTGGTATTCCTAAACTACTTATACATTTATTTGATGCATACATGTTCATATACAATCTTATAGAAAGTGTCAACAATCTATATATGTTTGATCGTCAATATACCATTTTCTTTGGAAGAATTTGAGATCGGCTGTGTGAAACGTAAAAGAAGCTCCCAACATCTGTATATTTGGGTTTCTAGGTAGAATTAATATTAGCTAGTGAGATTAAAATTGATTAATTAATTAGGGGACCAATTACCAAGTGGTGGCTGAATTATTTGATATAAAATTAATCCCTTACCTAAGAGGTTGAGGGTTTGAGTACTTAGTACCGTACAAATTTGAAGGTAATAACTTTATTTTTCATAAAAAAGAAAAATTGGTATGGTAATTATTTTTTTATATAAGTAGTAGTCAAACTCACGACCTTTTTAAACTTTATATTTTGGCGAATCATATCACTACCATCTCACCAGTGATGCTTTGACAATTATAGTGATAGAATTAATATGTACGGTTAATTTGCAATATCATTGATAAGGTATAAAAAAGGGCATTTAAAGTATTCGTATTTCATAGATCAGATTTGAAGTCCAAAATTAGTCTAAATTATTCTAGAAATGATACTTAAAGCCAAAAAACTGAAAAGGAGTTTTGAAAATAGTAAAGCTTAATTATAGTACCTTTTAGTTGGGGTTGGGTTGACTAATTGCATAATAAATCACTCAAAACTCGACCTGACTCGTTCCACACGTGAGCTATTAGAATTATAAAAAAGCATTTCTCAAACAATTAATCTAGCTAGAAAATCATTAGTTCAACTCTTCTAAAAAGGCATTGATTGAGTTAGGGGTGTTTATAAAATCCACGAATCCAGTTCGATCCAGTTCATTTAGCTTTAATTGGTTCATAATTTGAATTTGTTAAATTGAATTGGATTATAAAAGTTGCAATCCGCACGAATTAGTCTGGATTGCGGATTAGGCACCTTAATCCGCTGATCTAATCCGCAATCCGGTCCAATTAACCTTTATATACATTACATTATATATTTATTCATATACATTTAGCATCTTCCTTTGTCTATTATTTATTCATATACATTTTAAAATATAAACTTTTTCAAGTTAATTCTTTTCATATTCAAGTATACATTTTAAAATTAAAGCTAAAAATAAATTTAAAATAAAAATATATATATTTGAAGCAGCGTGTTAAGGTTCTCTTGAGAGATAGCGCTGCCGACACCTCGTCCCTTTGAAAGTCGACTTCAGATCATCGTCAGGCTACCGGCGTCGACGCGGTTGTTGCCTGTGGCCCTCCTGATTCCATTTCCTCTTATTTTCCTCTCTCCCATTTCTTATTCCTTTTCTTCCCTCACCCTCCCGCATCCCTCTTCTTCTCTTCACCACCATCTTGCTCCTCTTCCCTTCTTCGCCACCGTGACCCCTCCTCTTCAAAACCCCATCCATCCCACTCCAGTTGCCGTAAACCTCTCATCTGCCCCTTGTTTCCATTTCCCCTATTTTCCCTTTCTTTTTTGCTTGTGGGTTTCCGGTGACTATCACCGACGACCCTTTTTTCCGCTGGTATCTAGTGCGAACGAGGAAGGACAACGAGACAAGAAGTGGGTCTCCATGGCAGTAATGGCGAATGTCGGCGACCGACCCTTTGTGGTAGCGAGCGACGTCTTGGTGGCGTGAGTCATGCAACAACATGGGTCTAACAGTCTCATTATTTTTTCTCTGTTTGTAGTAGTATTCTAGGGTTTTTTGTCCCTTTTGTGGGAATGTCGCCCCTTCGTGGGTTACGGCCCTCCATTAGGAGGATGTTGTCCCCATTCGTGGGGTTGTTGCCCTCCTTCGGGAGGATGTAGTCCCCGTTAAGTGGTTGTTCTAGGCTTTAGAGTATTATATTTTCTATTATCCTTGTGTAATAGATTGTTGTACCCTTTTGGGTCGTACGAACATCAATGCAACAGGTTTGACAAATAAAATAAATGTAGAAAATATTAAAACTAATACATTTGAATTAAAAGTCTTGTTCAACGTTTTTCTTATTAATTATAACTTTCTTTGTTACTCATTGACATTTCTTAAGTTTTAATCTAAAATATTAATTTCATAGTTTTATAAATATTAATTTCATAATTTTCAATCTGCATAACTTGATCCAGTCTGGTCCGCATTTAGTAAATCGGATCAAGTTGGATTAGCAAAACAAATGGATTGGACCGAATTGTGATTTCTCAATCGACAATAATTAGATTGGATTACGGATGAACCCTAATTGGATTGGATCCAATCATATTCGTGCACACCTCTATATTGAGGCAGAGGCAAGCCCGACCCTAAATAGGGGCCAATGGGCGATGTGTGACGGCCTTGCACCCCGAGTGGGCAATATGAGACTGAGTTGTGTACTCCTCGCCAAGTGGGCCCAGCTACACGTGTCTGGCACCTGTCCATCCATCTCATATCTCGATATTCGTGTCCACTTATGTATTATTAGTTTAATTAATCGATTATTCATATTTTTCTTAAGTCTTTCAATTCGTTAAGTTCAACTGTGTGTAGCTTACTCAAGTCTTAGCCGTGATAGTGGTTTGAATTTTACAGAGTTGTAAGTAGGTAACCAGTAATTTACAACAAAAGTCTTAAAGTAAACATAAACATGGATTTTCATTAACTCTTAAGTTTTATAGAGCATTAGTCATGCTGTGGAAAACCCGAAAAAAGTACTTTGTATATAGGCGACAGTACCCTAAGACAGTATATATAATTACAGTGTCACTCCAGTCTCCCAAATACCCAAAAAAAAACAAAATATCAAAATAAACACGTACGAGTAGGTCCTCGAGAGTGAGCAATCAAATATAGTTGCCTAGGATTCCCTTGTCCCTACTGATACTAGGATCTGCACTCGACATCACAAAAGACAGATGACGAGTCCAGTGAGTAAAATCCCAAGGAAATTTACTGAGCATTCATAGGATAAAGTAAATGAATTCATAAATACTGTTAATGAAACAAGCGGAAAGTAAACAGGCAACTGTAAGGGGTCATCGCATGCGTAAATAATAATAAAGCGCAAACGTGTGCCCGTCCTAGTCAAACTAAACCATACTTTGGATTCTCTCCCCAAAATCCCTTTAGTAGGCGTACCCAACTATCCCATCACCTGGTCTTCTCGGTGGTCAACATAGGCCCACGATGCACTGACACATGTACCGACAAATTAGCTTGGGTCGTTATTCACCGAGGACTCCTAATACACATGTCATGGTCTAGCGTACCATAGACAAAACGGAATGCCCGACGGGAGTAAACTCAACCAACCGTTCAAACAGTGATAGAGACATAGATAACTGAAGTAAATAAGGAATGGAATCAGGAATACACTGAACAAGATAGAGTAAAATAGTAATAAAAGAAATTAAATACTCAAGTGACGTTCCATTAGGTTTTACAAACCTCAATACGCACTTTAACTTCCCCGGACTCTCGAATCCGACCTCGCCTAGCTCCTGATATGCTCGAGCTACGGTCCCTCATTCCCCTGAAGTCAATTATGTGCTTAAATTGGTTGCAAGTGTTTAAGTATGTATTAAGTTGAAAATTACTCAAACAACCCTTAAATTAAGTTTTCATATGACATTAACGTGCTAAAGGGTTTGTCTAGCGCACTATAAGTATTTAGCGCATTAGGGAGTCTGTCTAGCGCGCTATTGTTCTTCATTTTGAAGAACAGTTGAGCACCCAGACTCGATAGCGCGTTATCCATACTTGGTGACAGAATTCTCAACTCGAGAATTATGCCCATAACACCCCTAATTGGCTATCCTAGCCTTGCCAACCCATTCTCCACTCCCTAAGGACTCCATAACACCATTAAAAACAACAAAAACAACAATTATATAATCAAAATCATCAAATTCATATATTCACTAGTTTTCTCAATTTCACCAAATACCCAATTTCCATCAAAATCAGTTTATCAATCTTAATTGCAGTGTTAATTAGACTTGTAAATCACCAAGGAATCATTAAAAATAGTGATCAAGTCCTAAAATTTGAATTGACCCAAAACATACCAAATCGAGCTCATTTTCATGTGTAGGAGGTGAAGAAGATGATTACCTTAAGTTTGATCCCTCAATTTGAACTCCTAGATCTCTAATTCCCTTTGAAATCACCAACAATTTATTTCCAGCACCTCAGATTTGCATGTAATAGTGTTAATGGGTTTGTTGAAAAATCCATTAAGTGGGTTTATGTTGTTGTTGATGTAATCAATTGCGTTCATGTATCTCGAGGACAATCTTATGGCTCCAAATCAAGCTGTTCACCTCTTGTTGACATAACTTAATGACTCAATTTATCCTAGTTTCACTTAACTAGGATCATTTAGATGCATATGTAAGGTCCACATTAAAGTAACCTAACTATAGGCCTTATACTATTTTATCTAATTTAATTAACTTTGGCTCATTCAATCATATGGTTAGTGTTACATATTACTAATTTAATCTAAGTAGTGGTCCCACTAACCCTCGACTACCACGCTTTCTAATGCTCGTATTTTGGCACGCATCCTTAGGCACGTACCCGTCACACCAACTCGCCCGATAGCAACGTACACACATGCGATGTTACAATAATATAATGCTTTTAAACATCGCACATAAGCAACCATCAACCACAAGTAATATATTCCCTTGATTCTCATGTCCGAGTCAATCGAGTAATCCATGTAACGCCCGAATTATGACCGTTAATCATCAAGATTAACGCTAATCATAGTTTAATTAATTTGTGTCGTTAAAATTCTTCCCAACTAGGGTGAATCTCGTCCCCGAAATTTAGATCTCGAGGAATTTTTGGTTCACCTCTTCATGAGACTGACATTATGGCGAAACAACAAACGTCGCCAACTTATTCTCGAATCCCACTAGATCATACTTCAGTATGTTAGAATCTTTCTAGTGGGCTTCTCCAGCCCCCATCCACTGGTACATCACTTAGTAGCATTTGTGGTGGTCGGCATAGACCCATGATCCACCGATACATACGTCGAAGACAAACAACTCAAGTCGCAATTCACTGAGGACGCTCGTCCCACGTGCTATGACCTAGAGTATAGCACAACACTAAGTCTTCATATGCATAGCTAGGAATCAACATACATATGCGCATAATTTAAATAAATAACCAACAAGATGTGTCAGACAACTTACCCTCGACATGCTGACTGGTCGCCTCCCCGTCCGGCTGACTAACTGTGTAAGCCCTATATCGAGTCTGATCTGGCTTTAGTAGTGGAGATGCAATCGAACAATCAACTCTAAGATGTCAAACCCGACCACACCGAAAACATCGACGCCTCTCTAAACTTTCAGCATGTCTATCTCTAGATCTTTGACCCTGACTCTGGTCTATTTGACCCCTGTCATGTCCTCCTTGATCTCCACCCCGACGGTACTACTATGGCTGTTGCCTTCGCTGTTCAGTCTATATTGGTGCCATAACGTGAACCTGCTGCCTATCCTCATAAGGGAACCGACTGTCACGATGATCATCCATATGGTCCATGTCCCGTCTATCGTCTCTCCGACCCCTGTCTGAATTATCGTCTCCCTGTCTGAATTATCCCTTTCTCTCTCCAGCCTCTAGTCCAGTCGAGAAATATGTCCCATGTGTACCTTAGTCCTAGTAATACACCTACCCTCTCTCTGCATTAGAAAAGTCTCGTGTGCCAACGCTTTGTCATAGATCTCCTGTAGAGTAAGAGCCCAGATGACATTACTGCCGCAACAATCCTCTCATCCTTTCCTCGGGTGAAGTAATAGATTTGTAGTCGCTCTGTCCTCGCCACACCCATCGAGAACTGTAACAAGTACTGGTAACGCTCTATGTACTGCATCAGTGAGCGGTTACCTTGTCGCAGGGCCAAAAACTCCTCTATCAACATCAAACTCACCTCCATGGTAATAAACTGATCATAGAATAACTCTCTAAACTATGCCCATGTTTTCAGCTCTGGGTGTGTGTCCTAATATGTGGTCCACTAGATTGATGTGTGACCTCTTAGACATGCTCGAAATAAACATGCCTGCACTATCTCGTCGTTCATCATTAGTTTATGGAACCGCTGATAGGATACTATCCATTTCCCTACAGCCTCAGTATCACCACCTCCGTAGAAGAAACCTGGCTAAAACTTCATAAACTATCTTCCAATCTTCACCCCTCTAGGGTCAAAACAATGATGTAGCAGCAACAGTAGTGGTAGTCAACTACTCTGTAATCATAGGTGGGGGCGTAAGAGTCGAAGTCTCCAGTGGAATGACAACTGGTGTAGCTCCCTCTTTTGTTTCCGCGGCTGCTCTATCAATCGATGTATGTGGGACAACCGGGGCGACGACTGCCCTTGCAGGTGCCGTGACTACCACCGAGTCTTAAGGTGATGTAGCAGCAGCTGTAGCCAGTGTTGTAAGTGCAGTGGCCTGATCCCGTAACATTCGAGTACTCTGGCCATCCGAGTCTTCACGTATGTAGCGACTGTTCTCACGTCAATCGCACGAGCCTCTTATTCAATCTCATTTGATCACGGCGGGGGAGCAAGTCAAAATAGAAAAACTCGCAACTAAACTCAAAAAAAAATTTAATTGGTTTTGAATTAGATTAGATTTCTGACTTGTGTGCTAAACAGACACGAATCAATTGCTTGTTTTATTCATAGTTTTATTTTACCCCAACAGATGTGATGTTGATAAGTCATAAACCAATTCAAGATTCAGATTATTATTAAGAAATAGGAGGGCATAATTGAATCGAGCTCGTCGATTCACCCGGATCGATTTATGACCATGGAAAAGGAAATAAAGTCTTTTTTTAACCTCATTGCATTGGAAGGGGCGGTAGATGAGGAATCATACATGAATGATTGAGCCATCATATGCCTCGAAGAACCTATAAGGTGTTCAAAAATGGTTGAAGAGATATGGAAGTCTTCTTTTGTTTCTCGATGGTGAAGTAAGACCAAGCTTATGGGCTTATTATCCTAGGTCGGAACAGAACAAAACAAGTTGATAGGACCCTCTCTAATTATGTGTCCCCATGTCCCTCCCGTGTGGCGACATGAGGACACATAAAAAAGAAAGAGAGGGATGGGGTTTTTCTCGCTTTTGGCATAGCGGGCCACCTGCGGCAGGCCTGCACGACGGGCTATTAGCTCAGTGGTAAAACATGCCCGCCGGTCCTCCACACTCGCTATAGTGAGATGGGGATAATGTATCACTTTCCATAAGACAATTTAATTAAGGAGGTCGTTGGTTCGACTCCTAGTGAAGTTAAAAAAAAAAAGTTATGATTAGTAAGAAAAATGTTAAATACTGATTTTAATTCAAACAAATTAGTTTTAACATTTTCTATTTTTATTTGACTAGATATCTTAAAATGTGTACTTGAATATAATGAGAAGAATTAATTTAAGTTGTTAATGTTTAGATTTCCAATTATATATGAATAAATAGGAGATGAATTAGTGGCATAGAAATGCTAATACCATCTAAATATAATACAAGATTTTAAGAATATATGTATAATGTATAATGTAAAGTATATAAATGTTAATTGAATTGGATTATGGAATAGATCCGCAAATTAAAGCGTGTGATCCATAATCCAATTCAATCCGTGCGAATTGCAACTTTTGTAATCAAGTCCAATTTAACAAACTCAAATCATGAACCAATTAAAACTAAATTGACTTATTCGAATTAGATCCCAGATTCGTGGGTTTCATTAACACTTTTAGGTGAATTAGCTATGCAGCTTTTTGAATGCGAGACACATGCAAGGGACCCTTGTATAGCGTGGCTACTTCAACTGTTGTAGCTTAAAATACGGGCGATGTGGGAGCTAGGGATGCAAATAGGTAGGGGAATACCTATGGGTGATGGGGATTTACCTTAACGGGTATGAATATGAGGATTTTAAATTGAGATGAGGATGGGGATGGGTACATAATCTTATACCCACACAGGTATGAATAATAAAATATACCCACGAGGATCCCCACAGGTAATCCCCACGAGGATACCCACGGGTAATCCCCACGAAGACACCTGCAAGTAAACCCCACGGGGATGCCTATCTACCCATGGGGCCCATATATCAATTTATACACCATATGATATTTAGTATGTATATATATACCATATAATATTATATATAAATATTACATAATATTACATAGTTTTCACTCTGAAACACTCATACATATTACAAAAACTCATATCTTTTGAATTTAGAATTTTAATTTATTTAGTTAATTAATAACTATATGTTTTTGTTTTGAATTGTTTGCAACTAAATTTTTATTTTAGGATTTTAAGATCAAAAGTACTGAAAAAAGTTGATGACTTGGTGGTAGTGACTTTAAAGAATATTTTGAATTCGAACTTTTCGTTTTGCATATGCCAATGATTTTGTAGAAACTTAATTTAAGTGTTAACACTTAGTAGTTAAAGTTTTTTTTATGTTGATTTTTTTTTTTTGGAATTTTAATAATTATGTTGTTATGTATGTATATTTGACACCTTATTTATTACAATTCTTTTTAAAAAATCCCTGCAAAGATCCCCAATGGTGAATGGAATGGGGAAAAAAAATTTCCCACATAGATTCTTCATCCCTACAAAAATCCTCATGAAAATCTCCACCGGGATCCCTAATGGGGAATGAAATGGGTAAAATATTTTACCCATAGGTATTCTCCATATCCACGAGGATTTGATGGATATGAAAATAGGTATGAGAATTCATCCCCAAATGAGTATGAGTATGAGTATGGGTAATAAAATTTTTAGTGGGTGTGAGTTTAGGAATGAGGGTTTAGGAATGAGGTCCTCATCTCCTACCCTACTCATTTGCATCTATAGTGGAAGCGGTAGCTTTAAGGACAGTAGCAAAGAGGGAAAACAAAATTAAAAGGTCAGGTAGTCCCATATTTGATAAGGCCGGCCGGCGTACCCTTCATTGACAGGTGCCAAGGTAGTGGCCTTATTTATTGGGTCCATATATATGGCTACATATCTGGTGTCATCTCTGAACAGGGCGGATTAATTAGATGCAGTGGTCCGGACCACCTGATGTTATTAAATCCTTTGGATACTTGCACATTCGTTGCAGAGTTTGGATACATAGTTGAGAGTTGAGAAATGTAATAAAATATCACCTAATCATCTTTTTTTTTTTTTTTTTTTTTTTTTTTTGTCACAAGATGTATCGTTCCACTTATACAATTTTGAGGCACTTCGAATTAAAGTTTAGAACACATATGTTAATTAGCAACGCAGAGAAATTATGATGGCAAGACAACTGACTTCATTGTGAATAACGACTCGTATCTATCTTTCTCATCAAAAAAAAAAATCATATCTATTTTTAAAACCTAAATTAACGAATCCACTCGACCTCGAATTTCCGAGACCCTTATAATTCTTTTGATGAATACTTCAATCATCACCTAATCCGAGCCGCATTGTGTATGCATATACATCTGTGCAACTTAGTAGATATAGAAGAGAAACAGATATATGGTGATAGACACATATAGATAGATAGATGGCCATGTACGTGAGTGTCTATGTATATATAGGGTACGTGCGTTATGTTATATACTTAATAAAATAAGAGATTAAGGTCACTGGTCACCTGATGAAACGAGAAGGTCAGTCTAATATATCTCTCTTTGGGGAAAGTCTAGGGCAGTGCAGTCATTTCAATGCGATGGATGCATATTATAAATGTCTCCTGCTTCAGCTCTATATGTCTCTCCAAGTATTTACTTTGTTAGTACGTACTTTCACTTTGCATACCAGCCGGTCTGTCTTGAACCTTCGTTCATTAATATACGCATCCATTATTATTCTCTGTGAAATTTGTATATACGATGATTTGACAAAAAAAAAAAAAAAAGACAAAGAATTTGTTAGGATGACGGACAAAAATATCGATCGTCAAAATATTATGCCCCAAGGGGTGTGGTGTCTACATGCAATGGCAAAGAAATGAGCACCATAACTAATCCGACTGATGCAAAGGTTAATTATGGTTTCAATTCCTGGTATTTTAGCTACATTATATTCCATGAGTTTCTCTTAGATTATAAGGTTGGATAACTGACAAACTTCGATATTTAAGTTGTTATTTGTAAAAAAGGAAAAAAGAAAAAAAAATCGTTACATGTGTACTTATATTTTGGGCCGTAGTTGAAGTAAGAATAATGGGCTTTACCTTGTGCAAGCTAGGCCTTTCTTTCTATTTATGAAAATACAATACAAGTCTTTCAAATGAAATGCCGACTTTGGACTTTAGCAGTCAAATCGCTGTGAATTAAATGTTCTTCCTTATTTATCAAAAGCTCATCACAAATGTAAATCGTTGTAATACTGGTGAAGCCACAACTGAATTATCTCAATTTCCTTTGTTCTGATCTCTGTAAGCCACTTTGGATCATCTTTAGTTGAAAACCTTAGGTCAACATGATGAGCCCCTGTCACAAAAAATAAAAAGGTAATCCATAATAATAACTAATTTAGAGATATATATTAATTAGCTAATTATTTAATTTTTCATTCAATTATAATTGCACACAAACCATGTTCTGCAACTAGGGCGATAACACTCTCTGATATATTCTTTAAGACCCTGTAAATTAAATTAAAAAAAAAAAAAACATCACGAAATTAATCAAGTATCGAATATGTATAATTTTTTTTTATTTGTTTGATCTATTTTATAGGAAAAGAAAAAAAAAAGAAGAAATTAAGATTGAAAAATAAATAAAATCGGGTTCGTACGTACCCTCCACCGCTCCATGGGTCTCGTAACCCATTGAAGAAGATTATGTTACTTCCAAAACGTTTCAAAACTCTCGTGATATCCTAATTAATTTAGTCCAACGAAAATTAATATAGATGAGTAAAAGGAGAAAGAACTAATCCCTCTTAATTTTTTATAATGTTTATAATGAAAATAGATGTTAATTCGAATTCTAGAGTAAGTTAATGCAAATTAGTGAGACTTATAATAATGAGCTACTCACATGGCCACCGAATTCTGTTGAGATCCAATTAGGTCTGGGCTTGACATCAAACAAGGCTTTACATAAAGTAAAACGATCCGTAATGTTCCACTTCGAAGGAGGAAATATGCTGTGTTCATTGTTGCCATCTGTTGGCATGACCATCTCTGTACATGCCTGCATTAATTTGTACAACACGTGATCACATACATGGAATCAAATTCCTTCAATTTAATGCAACTCACTTATATATGTGTGTCGTCCCCACTAAAATTCTAAACATATATCAATTTGTTGAAAACTAAGTTGTAAGTCAACTAAAACTTAAGTTGGACTTGCTAGAGACTTAAGTATAGAAGACATAAACTAAGAACTACTAAAACAAATAGAGAAGATGAGACAAGAGAGAAGAGAGTTAGAGATGAGAATGTAGAGATTTCATTCATACATTGGTGTGTGAATTACAATGGGGTTGGTACCCTTTATATAGGCCATTTGGTGATGATGATAATTGTACTTATACAACGTTTACAAGTTATACATACACCACAAGTAATACAGCACATCACAAGCGATATAGACAATACATGGAAGAGTTGGTGTACATTGGTGAGGATTACAAGTCACATGAAGTGTGAGAGCCATGCTTAATGTTACAATTCAATGTGAGAACCATGCTTCATAATGTGGTCACATACATGCACAAGTGTCCATCCATTTCATAACACTCCCCCTTAGATGACACTTGTTGAAAGAATGTCTCGTTAAACTTCTACTAGAAAAAACTCTATGGGAAAAAATCTAGTACATGAAAAAGAGTATAATATTTGTAACGACCCGTAAAGTATACGTGTCACGTGTCATGTGGTCCACGTGGGTTTAGGCCGGGCGGGGCCTAGTGTCGTGGGGAACTGGGGTCATCACAATATTGCTTTATAGTATAATATTTGTTGATTGCCTCATTAAAAACCTAGCTAAGAAAACCCAGTAAGACAAAATCATAGCTAAGGAAAAGAGTGCAACACATTGATACACTTAGAGATAATATAAATGTCTCATTAAAACCACTACTAAAAAACCTTGTGGGAAAAATCTAGTAAAGGAAAAAGAGTTCATTAATTGCTCTCATAATTTATTTATTTATTTATTTATTTATATGAAGTATAATAATGTTAGGATTGCTTCATTAAAAACCTTGCTAGAAAAACTTAGTGAAATAAAACCATAACGAAAGGAAAATAGTGCAATACACTAATCAATCTAGATACAAAGTTTTAATATTGTTAGAATTGCCTCATTAAAAACCTTTGCAAAGAAAACTCAGTGAGATAAAACCATAGCAAAGGGAAAAAAAGTGCAATACACTAACCAATAACTCATTTTGATTCTCCCCTTCATGTTCACATGTGTGAGACATCTTGTACATTTTGTTGCACATGAACATCGTTTTCTATATGAACCATTTAATGTTGAAGCATATGATTGCCACTCTTTTGTATATAGTACTTGCATCAAGTAATTGATTCATAATTTGTTGCTACTGAATGATCCTTTGAACTTCGAGTACATATTAATTTATACATGGATCATAATACAACAAATTTAATGCAATTTGATGTGTTTCAAGTAATTTTACGTCATTCCTTTTGAATTGGCTTATATCTCTCCCTAATGGTGGGAAAACTACTTCATCAAAGTGACAATTAGCAAAACTTGCTATAAATAAATTTCATATTAGGGATCCAAGGCATCTTATAATATGATTAATGGAGAGCTAAACCAATATAAGTCTCCTATTGATTTGCCTTGAGATAATCTCCAGCTGATAAAAAAACCAGTTCTATAAAGGATGTCCGTGCGAATTTACGATATTTTTGCATTATTGATGATTATGGATAATCAAATAGATTTTTCCACATTATGAATGTCATTTGATTTATGACGACATTCGTTTTAATGTGCCTTATATATTTCAGAAGTTAAAGCCGAGAATATTATACTCAGATTAAATCATATTCATATAGATAAATTTTCTATTATTATTAGTAGACTTCTTCTGAACAAGACATTAACAATAAAATTGTTGTACCAGATATTGCCTAAACATTAGCCTCCGCTAAGTTCGAATTCGAGATATATTCACTTTTATATTATAATGTACATGCATGTAGCACGATAAACAAGACATAAACTCATCGCCCATATTTAGGTCACGATTTAAACACATCTCGATGTGCCTTTTTTATCGAGCCATTTTCAATGATAAGATTCATAATATTTTGTATTTGATTTTGAAGGCATGGTAAAGGTCACAAAAATATTCGAGTATATATATGACAATATTTAGGCAAAATAATATTTCATATATGACCAAAAAATGTCACAATTATGAGCGCTTATTGTCAATAATTATTTGCCATTTGTAGTGGTGCACCACTTTTGTTCCAATTTTTGGTGGAATTGTCAATACGACCTTTACCTGATATTTTCACCTTTTCCACATCCATAAATTTATTATTGCGATCATGATCATTATATGCAACATATGCTTCTTAATTTGAAGCTGAACTAATTGGACATGAGCGATATTATATTTATAATATCTCATTATTTTACTCAGCTACCATGAGACAAGAAATCAATCCTTAATATTTATTGGATTGACGTGCGCACTCGATATTTGTTGCAGCAATAAATCGAGACGGGCCACGTGACCTTATTTTTATTGACTCATCAGTCATATTTCCACATAGCTTCAACATAGAGGTAAGTAAAATTGCAGAATTATAATTAATATTTGACTAATTAAATTTTGTAGCTTGAGACTCAACCGCTCATTTTGAGCTTTTGGAGCATTACCTTTTTTGGTATTTATATATTTATAACTCCATATGGTGAAAATATATATAAAGTGAAATACTCACTTTTCAAATTTCTAAATAGATATTGACAAATGATTTAAATTTTGTATAACACAACATAGTCTTGCATAGATGTTCTATTCACAAATTATAGTATCTAATTGTCATGACAATTAATTCTTGTCGGTAATATAATAAGGCAACAAGTTCAACTATGATTGAATAATATTTTGAAAATAAATTTAATATAAAATAGTTTTTCTCTTTTTATGTAAAAACATAACATATGATTAAATATATGTTCACAACTTGATTCATTAATAAACAAAATGTATTATTCGTATGAGTTGGTGGGACAACCTCTAGGTTGGGTAGCGAGACATAGTCTACTTAATACCATGCCTTCTCGAACGGGATAACCCGTCTCCATTTCAATGTTTAGCTTTACCGGGGACAAGGCTTACCCACTATCAACTCAAACTTATAGCATTATTTGTATTATAAAATCAAGAATAGAACAATAACTAATTGTTTGTAGTTTTAAGAGAAAAACTATATGTCACACATTGACTTTTGATTTCTGATGTAGAAGATCGTACAAGACGCAACTACATAGCATAATTTCGCAATCGGTGACGTTATAATGCATAGTTTTTCAATAACGAAAGTTATACCTTCCTAGCTTTGTCTCCTTAACAAATCTTCTTGAACTTCAAGATCTCCTTAATGCTATGCTAGAGCAAGCTTGTGTTGATAACGTGTTGTAAACTAAGTTGTAAGCCAACTAGAACTTAAGTTGGACTTGCTAGAGACTTAAGTATAGAATGCATAAACTAAGAACTACTAGAACAAGCGAGAGAAGATGAGACAAGAGAGAAGAAAGCTAGAGATGAGAATGTAGAGATTTCATTCATACATTGGTGTGTGAATTACAATGGGGTTGACACCCTTTATATAGGCCATTTGGTGATGATGATAATTGTACTTATACAATGTGTACAAGTTATACATACACCACAAGTCATACAACACATCACAAGCAACATAGACAATGCATGGAAGAGTTGGTGTATATTGGAGATGATTACAAGTTACATGAAGTGTGAGAGTCATGCTTGATGTTACAATTCAATGTGAGAACCATGCTTCACAATGTGATAACATACATGCACAAGTGTCCTTCCATTTCATAACATAATTAATGCATTTGTCACCACTGTACTTAGAGAGATTCCTAAAAATGTTGCTATAAAAAATGTGAGCCTATCCTATATATGGTTTTCATATTTATATCCCAACCATGATTAACTTCTCGAATATTAAAAAGTGAATGAATAAAATATACTCCTTTTCATATTTCCTGAACATAATTTTTTTCTTATTCCACAATATATGTCATATTAGGAAATCAAAGGTGTAGTTATGATATTTTTTCAATTTTACCACTAATTTAATTAGGATTGTATAATTAATATTTCATCTGGTCATTCGTATAAATCTTTTTAGCAAAAACTTGTTCAAAATTGTAAGTTATTTTCGAAATTCAAGAGTGTATTTATTGCATTTTTCACCTATTTTACTCTTATACAATTCAAACATTTATGATTCTTCAATTCATTTAATGTCAAATGACATATACGTAAATTATACTCGTAATTAGACGGTCTTAATTCTTGTATCCTTACCTTAAATGACTTTTATAAATGATCGAAGGGAGTATGTTGCTTTTTTCAAGCTAAACTTATGAAAAATAAGCTATTAATGAGGGGTAATTTAGTTTCAATACGTGCCTATCTTTTTAAAACTTTCAATCATTACCTTAATTTCTGTGCACGAGCTTAAATATGACAGATAATATAGAACGGAGAGAGTATATCTATATTTTTTTAAAAATGAAGTAAATGCATATTAGTATTAACCACTAAAATGTAGTTTGTCTAATCTCGAGGTGTATTCAATGGTGTAGAGTTGAGGTGTATGATTGTAAGTCACGGAATGACAATGTATGTGAGTTATGAGTTGTATTGTCTCTAGATCAATGCATATATATATATAGAAAATTTTATTATGATGACTTTTTTAAATCACCATAAATGGTGATTTAAAATTTTCACCATTGGATTTAGATCCAATGGTGAATATGAAAACTAAATTTATGACTCTTAAATGTGTGCACAAGTTCCAAGAAGACATATTCATCATTGGATCTAAATCCAATGATCTAAATTTAAAATCACATTCCATGGTGATTTTTCACAATCACCATGGTATATATATATATATATATATAGTGTGATGAGTCGGTCGACATGGAGACAGATCATCATCTCTCTCTTTCTTTCTCCATAACCTTCTTTTCTTGGAAACCCTAACTAAGGTTTCACTGGTTCTTTGATTCTGATAATGCATTCATATAAAGGACTTGTTTTGTATGAGGACCGGGATTATTGATCTCTAAGATCTACATTAACCAATGATAAAAAAAAAAAATACCAAATGATGCACACAATTGTTATAAAATTGTTTATTCAATGCCAACAAAAAAAACCCTAATTATATTACCATTTAAAATTGTTTGGTCGGCTAATTTGTGTGAGAAAAATGGTGAACTTTATGATTTTAACTGAGCGCCTCTACGCGCACCTTAATTGTTTATGAGGGCACCCCAAAATGCATGTAAATTATTACACTTTTGAGGTGCCCTCATAAACAATTGGAGTGCACATAGCACCGCTCTTTTAAATTTACAATTTGTTATTCATAAAAAAGTTTAACGTGTGGAGCATCCGAGCACCTGCTCAAAACTAGATAAATAAATCTAGATGGATAAAATGAGTATTAATAAAGAAAAATGCTAAAGTAACTTAATTTGGACACCAATTTAGTCGGATGCCATGCATTTCACTTCAAGATGCAGACGTATACACATCTCGACGTGTATTGCATAACATCCCACTGATCGGATGCCCTACCAAAATTGATGTCCACAGTAAGGTACTTTAGTGGTTCCCATAAATAAATCTATTATTCTATGGGCCCATGGGCCATAGGTAAATTACCTGCCATGTCCATCCACCAAGGCCATGCGGATCTGAATCATCACTGAGATTGAAACACGTGGCAGATCCGCTGTAGTTGTAGTATATGTTGGCTGCACCATATAACCTAGCAAACGTGTCATTCCCTTCTCTCCCTTCATCGATTGCCTTGCACATCTACACAAACACAATCCATTCCCCTCAAACGTTAGCTCATATATACCCAATAGAATTGGGGCAGTGGAACAGTTACTAAATTGCACTCGATCACCAATAAATCATGATATAAATCATGCTGTTCAACTCTTAATCATAGTTAGGGCACCTGATTTACTATCATCGGAATAGTCAGGTCTAAGTTAGGAAGGGCTGAAAAAAGTCCAAACAAATTCCTTAAAAAAACCAAAAAAGAAAAAAGAAAAAAAAAATCTTAAAAATATAAGAGAATTGAATTAACAATTTTTTTCACGACCCTCCTTACTAAGCTTGACCAATTCGACGAGAATCAGTCAAACACCCCAATTCTATAACCAAAAACTTGATTGATGATTGAAAAAGTTAATATACGAATTCATATTTTTAAGGATCTAGACCTGTTTGATTGGATACGCGGGCAAAGGAGCGAGGAAGTTGGAAGGAGTTGGGTAATCCGTCATGGGTGTGTAAACAAATGCAGTTTGAAGCCAACCCTCTAATGCATTAACATTGATATAGTTCCTGATCGTCAAAAATTAAACCAAGTTATAATTAGTAAACATTTCATATTACTTCAAACTAATCAAATTGAACAATATAATGTAATCAAAATACATAATGTGATTAATATATAAGTTTATTAACTTAACTTGCATATTTTGAATGACTTCCTCAGCTCCTCAAGCCCTCCAGGTTGCCCTGCCTTGTTCTGGATCTGCTTCCATGACCCTTTTATAACTTCGTAGCAATTTGCGCTCTCGCTCTAGATTTTAATTAATCAATTCATTTAGTACATGAAGATCTACTAATTGGTTGAGTAATTCAGTAAACTTAATATGATGTTTTGTTTTTTAATTAGAGTGACCTTGAAATCTTGTGAGATGATGTTGTTAAAGCTGTAAGGAGAGGTGATGTTCTCAAAATTGAGAATTGGAGCTGATGATGCCAATGCTCCAATAGCCACATGGGGGTACTTCAATCGGAACCATGCCGCCAACACTGCGATGACAATCCAAATCTATATCAATCAATCAATCTAAAAAAGAACAAAAATGTAAGAAATTAATGTAACATTGTTTAGTACTTTTGAGTACTTACTTCCTCCATATGAGCCTCCAATAACAACCACTGGAGAGTCATATGCTGTTAAATTCTTCTTCAAATCGATAATCAAAGTGGCGTAATCCGCCAACGCCTGTGTCGAACTCAAGTACCCGAGTGTGCTAGTGTTGCTATTAGCCACCTCTTTGTCTCCACCAAAAGGTATTGATTTGCCATAGTATCTGTGCTGTGAATTACATCCAATTCAAAACATAATATGTTATGTCACTGCATTTACTTAATAATAGTGTACATGTATGACTTGTAATTATCTAGATCTATGTAATTGATGGTCACCTCAATGAAGACTAGGAGGGCTTTGAACTTGGGCGCGACCTCGAACATGAAGCCGGTGTTCTGTGCAAACCACTCGATGTCGCCTTCATTTCCGGTGTACACGAAAATTGGAGCATTGTTTTTTGCCCAAAATCTGTCATTTATGAGGTACCTTTGCTGAAATGTTTGGTAGCTTTGAGGGTTAAAGTTGAAGTGGTCAAGATTTTGTGTGAAGTACTTGGTTTCATAGGAATATTTAGGATTGTTCTGAATCAATGTGACCGATAAAGAATCCGTCGGCGGAAGGGTCGTTTTCGAGGGGAATTTGGGAATGATTTTGGCATTTGAGGTTGAAGAGATGGAGAAAAATAAGAGAAGTGATAGGAGAAACATGGGATCTCTCTTGAAGTTCATTATGTTGCAGTACTGAAGAAGTCCTAGCCAGCTCTCACATGTACACTGATCCCAATTGGTTTTGGTGATATTATTGAAGATTGTAGTGTCTGTAGTTGTTGGATTATACGAGAAAGGTATGTGGGGTTGGGAATCTCGTCAGGAAAAAACTGAAAGAAGTTGAAGTGTGGGGCAGGGCAGGGCAGGGTGGAAGATATTGTTTGTAGTCTTGACTTGCACAACCTCAATGGGTAAAAGTAAGAGGAAAATATTAGAAATTACAGCAACTATATCACATCGCATGATACATTGATTTACAAGAGCCTTTCATTTGGTCTCGACTCGCATGTTATGTATTGAGATCTATGTATGTCCGCATCTTGAAGAGCATATGGACGCACACATGGACAGCTCTAGTGAGCTAATGTGTCTTGCGGTGTGACATTCTGTAGTCATTCTAACACTTCTTTATATTTTTGAGGGATCGGTAATCTTTCCAAAAAAACAAAAAATAAAGTATTTGTATGATGATTAATAAATCCAAACGACTATTTAAAATTTAAATTGAGAATTATTTTTGATAAGAAACCAATTAATAACCCTGTTGAAGATGTGTGGATCGAAATATATATAGTCTCACATTGATTAAATAAAACTCTAATTCTTCATACGTCTACGCATGTTTGAGCCTGCTCTCTACGCTTGCGGAAATTGAATTATAACAATGATTTTAATTCTTAAAAAGTGCAACAGAAATATAGTAAAGTTATTTGAAATCATTATTAAGATATATTGTGTTACCCAATTACTATCTCATGTAAATATGGTGATACTACAAGACAGCTTAAAAATCTGAATTGATTTACCATATTTTGTTTCCCCTTATTGAACTCCTTTTGATGAGATTTTGGGCTTGGAATTAGTCATTTGAAACACCTTGGCTCTAGGGCTATGTATAACATTATCAGCAATAAAGTTTCATAGCCTCTTTCTTATGAAAAAAAAAAAAGAAAGAAAAAACTCCTTGAGTTGCATAATAAAGAAATTGGCAATATTTGTTTAAAAAAAATAAAAATGAAATTGGCAATATTTCTTACTCAGGCACACACTACAACACCAATTATGAAGAATCAAAAGAAAATAAAGAAAATAAAATGAGAGAGAGAGTGTGTGTGTAGAATCTGTAAATGGAAGAGATAGGGATATGGACGATGAGAGCATCTCCAATGGTACGGTAATTGATTTTTAGTTGTGGATTTATGGAGGGTGCAATTGACAACCACGTCATCCTCTCCAAATTATTTATTCATTTATTTTTATTAGATTTTATTTTCATCTTTTAATTACCAAAATTAAAAATTAAATGTCACCTCATCAACGGAGGTGCAATCCACATTTACCATTAGAGATTGATTTTTAAAAATCAATGTATATTTAAGCCAGATGAGATTGTCATCCTCTCCATGTTGATGATGTGGCACGAATCCATGCCCATAATCCACATTTACCATTGGAGATGCTCTGAGCAAACGACCGATATAATAGACGATAAGCGAGAGATATGCTTAAAGAAACCTACGTATAGGGTAAAGTGGGTAAGGAAGGGTAAAGATGAGGTTTGAAGTCACGGTCGATTGATCGATTTATTCTCACATATTATGTATTAGTAGATATAAGTGATTATCTCCTTTTAATTAGTATTGATGCCTTTTGAGTTAAAACCTCACACCAATGAGTTGAATGTGGTTAAGTTGAGGACAATATTAACACTAGCGAAGATTTACATGCACGCGAAGAAGTGTCACGGGAAGACTGTTTGTGGATGTTGTGCCCGTAAGCAGAAAATTTATATGGTCACTTGTGGATGTTGTGCATGTGAGCGAATTTAACGTGGTATCATAGCACACGGTTCAGATAGGACCTGTGAGAAAAAAGAGATCATGAATTTTAGTCCAAAGTACAGTGAGTGTTGAAGATGTGTTGTGACGACCTAAAATCCAAATAAACTTGCCATAGGGGCAAATTAGTAAATTTCCAAACCCTAAACTAATTTAGCCCTAATATAAAAACCAAAGTGAAAACCGTAGCCTCTTTTGTTCAAAATCAACACGTTTGAGACAAACGAGAAATTGGTATCGGTTGGATTGGCTAACTCAAAGAGATCACCTAGAAGGTAACCCACACCCTCATCTTCTTCATCATGCTTTCTTTTTAAAAGTTTTCAATGGTTTATACATGTCGGGGCTTGTACAAAAAATAAAAAATAAAAAAACCCCATCTAGGGGCGGTGCCACCGCGACGCCGCCCGAAGTGGGCTGCGACACCATCGTCGGCAGGAACGTCCCCGGCACCACTCCCTGAGGATGTCGTCCCTACCCAACGCATCTAAAGGATGTTTGGCCGTTGGACATTAGACCAGGGGCCAAACCCCCTGGTCGGTCAACTTTTAGTTGACCGGTCAACACAAAAAAATAAAATAAAATAATATATATATAGATATATCATAAATAAATATAAAAATAATATATTTTCAAATGGGTTGGAATGGGCCCCCACCATCGACCCTTTCGCTGGCGATGGGGGACCCGCGGGGACCACACAAATGAGCCCCACCCCGAAGTAATTGAATAGATAATTAATTTTAGATTTCGAATCGTCGTATAATGCGATTGTTATTTAAATTGTCTAAATTCGCAAAGAGGTTCACATCGAGCCCCGAGCGTGCGAGGTCGAAAAAGAGGGTTTAGTTCAGCAAATCGAGGTAAGTGGGGAGCTTCATTCATGCATTAAATATGGCTTGAATATTAGTTAAATAGAAATATCATATTTATATCGAAAGACTTGGGACTGGGTTACATTTGGTCAATGGTATAAATATGTTTATCTATAAAATGCATGTGATATGAACACTTGTGTTATTCGATCAAAAACGGTGATGGGCAGTATGCTCATCAAAGAGAGTGGTCCGCGCCACGAGTAGCGGTGGTGTGGCAATGTGCCTACCAAAAGAGAGTGGTCCGCACCACGAATCAGAGTGGTGTGGTTATGATCCTACCAAAAAGAGAGTGGTCTGCACCACGAAATATCAAGTTCACAAGTGCTCGCAATCGGTGATGGCTTGGAAACACTTACTGTTGGTTTGATGGAACTAGATGGAGGTCACAACGGCCATTGTGATCGCCAATGGTTCACATCACCTCGAGAGTGAGAGTTTCGGTCACCGAATTCATACTATTAACTAGAATGCATTGAATGGAACAATGACTTATATTTATTACTATTCATTATGGTAAATCTCTTGTTGGAACCCGTTGCATTAATAAATGGAATTTATTTACGAATTGTGAATCCTTGTTCATGATGTGGTTTCAAAAGATTACTCACTTTCTTGCTTATTAAATTATGAATCGTACATTTATATTTTAATTGACTTGGAACTTGTTTGTACCCCTTTACGAACAAGAACCGTGTTTCCATTACTTTTCATTAAATGTTTTACAATTCGGTTTATTACTTCATGTGTAGAATTGTTTTACTTTATAGGTAATACTTGCATGTTTAGTGTTTGAGCGAGTCTTCTCTTTTATTGAGCTCCATTGGTTCTTTTAGCTCGCCCCACTTACATCTCAAGTATCCACGTTGTCGCTAGATGGCGAAAAGGGAGAGGCGATAGCTTGAAGACTTCTCTCTAATTGTAAGCCTTGTATTGTATTATTTATATATTCGTTTTTGAAACTATTAAACTTGGGTTATATTTTAAAATATGTCTTTTGGGTAGTTTGAACAATATTTCCCTTGTAGTCGAATTATCTAGGAGCCTTTGGATGACCCTACATAGTTGCACAAAATGAAAACTCAATTACAGTTCTTTGGTAGACATATGGATTTGTTTTATATTTCATTTCGCAATTTTTGTTTCCATATTGACTTTATGATTATTTCGCAAGTTGAATTAGGCGTGTCAAGCTGTTATTTAAGCCTGGTTCAGGTATCGGGCTTGGGTAATGGTTAAGGTCGGGCGACCCGACCCTAGGTCGGGGGAGGGTCGTCACATGTGTGGATCGAAAGTTAATCATAAACCGATTAAATAAAACTTCATAAAGAAAAACCCGACAGTAATAAGTTAAAGGTGATTAAGTTGAAGCCAATATTGATTCTAGCCTCCCGAGAATAAAAAGTAAAACAAAAAATAAAGGAAGAAATAAATCCCTTAGAGTTCATGAGCTACCATACATGTTAAGAATAACACCACAAAATAAATTAGGTGGACTCATTTTGGACACTCGAAATAGACACCCACTTATCAATGTCAATTGATTTGTGCATCAATGTTAGTTCGCACGCACTACAAAAAAAAAGCAAATCAGAAACGGAAATTTCCGTCTCTGATTTGCATAAATTCCGTCTCTAATTGAAATCTGAAACGGAACAGAGACGGAATTTATTCCGTCTCTAAAATCGTCGTCGCTGATTCAATCAGAAACGGAAATTTGATTCCGTTTCTGATTAGAGACGGATTAGAGACGGAATAAATTCCGTTTCTGATTAGAGAGGGATTTAGAGACGGAAATTAGAAACGGAACAGAAATGGATTTTTTTTCAAAATGGTACATTTGTAGTTGCATTCCGTCTTTGATTCAGAAACGGAATCAGAGACAGAAATAATAAATTCATGAATTCCGTCTTTGATCCGTCTCTGATTAGCAACGAATCAGAGACGGAAATAAAGAATTCCGTCTCTGATTCCGTTGCTGATTCATGCATATATTCCTGGAAAATTAGAGACGGAATAACAACTGAATGTCTGAATTCCGTTGCTAATCCGTCTCTAATTTTCCTTTTTGTTTAATTTTCAAACATAAACATAATTCAATTGGTTCTCCAACCTATAACTTGAAATTACAACCATAGGACCTACTCCATCGCCTGCACCCCCTCCAACAACTCCTTGGGGGTGCTAACATCCCACAAAAAAGCAAAATTTGACATTCATACATCGACAATATATATCAATAAATATTCAAATGAGAGACAAAAAAATGTAAAATTCAAAATTTGAAAAAGATTTATATATCCACGAAAAATTGTCTAGTATAACAAATGCTCCAAATTTCTAAGTATTCACAAAAACCACCAATCCTATTGTTCAACAACCACAAAAAAAAAACTTACAATCCTCTAAATATGCACAAAAAGAATTATCAATCTAAAAGTCATGTAAACAACTATAAAAGTTACATGATATGCTTTAAATTCCTCATCTCTCACTTGGAAACTAGATTATGGCAGGTATTGTCACAGGGATATGGACAATCAATGGCACTAACTCCCACTCGATCGAAGAACCGCCACCTACGATAGGGCCACGCTCTCGCAAATATTGCAAAATAGATCAAACTCATGAAAAAAAACACGAAACTGCAAAAAAACTATCTCCATTTACAGTGCAAAAGAAAACAATATATTTTACTATAATTTTCGATTCGTACATGGCTACTTGTGTGTCCAACTAACACAATTTGTGCATGTAATAATGATGGGGAAACGAAATTGATTGCAAATCATTATTTTCCTTTCGTAATTTCTTCATATCATTTATTTATTTTAAAGCAGAACTAGTTTCAGCTTAATTGACGCATCTTTAATTTATCATATAGTGATCATGGGAATGGTTGTTCCTGATGGAGAACTTGATCAAGTTACTGCCCCAACTCATTGCCTTATTCATCCAATAGTTTTTATTTTATTTTATTTTTACAAATCCAATAGTTAATTGGTCTTCTAATGCATGCTAAACTAGTGAATTCCCGAAGTCGCATGAGTCGCCGTAAGAAGGTTAAAGGAATTATCAGCAAACCAAGTACAAAAAATGACATCTATATGAAACTAAATGTTCAAGTCAAAACCATTAATCATCTGGAGAAATATCTAAAAATCACCCGATCTCTACTTGTATAACTCTCAGCAAGCAACTGAAGTGCTGCACCTTTTGCATTCTGCATTCGATTTAATGCCATGCTCCCACTTGCATAAACCACAAATATTACCTACCATTCATAAAGGAACTAAATGAGATACTATATGGAGTTCTAAATGAAAAGTATCCTCCTAATGGTATCCCTCGACGTGGGGGATGATCACCTCCCGCCATGAAACCTAACAAAATACCAATAAAATTTTAGAGAAGAAAGACATACAAAAATAAGTAATTAACTCTAAATGATGGGAATTAATAACACAGGATCCATGCTGATAAAAGGAAATTAAGAAATATATCGTCAAAAGTATGCATGTCTATATATCATAATGTTTAAATTTCTAATTGATGGAAAAAAGATTAGACCTATAAAAGATCAAGCAACATATTAAATATTAATAGCCAATTTGGGCCTTCTCCAATGGGACTACATTGTGATAGCTTTTGGACGTTGACATAACATAGACATACATTAATCGCTATCATCCGTTTCAAATTCACTCTCATGAGTAGAAGTTGATGATTCTTCTTCTGAATCATCTCCACTATCAACAATGAAGTCATTGACTTCTTCACTTGGGCCCGCTTCAACAATGACTCGAGTCCCATTCGGATCATCCAGATTGTTGATATCCTGAATTGCATCGTCGACTACGCACGTGGTGGGCATCCCATCTCGGAATTTTGGTTGGAAACAACTTTCTTAATACCTAGCTCGGTACATGACTGATACCAAACAGAGTATGATAATTGGTCGTAAAAATATAAGCAACAAGGAGTTCAAAAAAATAAATAAATCATAAGTTATAAGAGGCATACAAATACCACATAGTATCAAAGCGCCTACTACTTGTTCACTCGTACCTCCTTAAGGTTATAGGTTTATTCAATTCTCTAGAAATTTTGTGAAATAGCAACATTAACTAAAAGAGTAATCCTAGTGTTTCGAATCCTAACTAGTAGTAGAAATTATATAATTATAGGTACTATTCAATCGTAACCAACAACACCTAACTAATCAATCATCCCTAGCAAGTGCATGAATATGAAATTACTAACAACTATAACATCAAACGACCAAGTAATTACCTCAATACATGATTCTAATGTATTATAATGTTGATCATGACATGCTTTACCGATAAAATAAACATGAAATACCTACCAAATACAAAATCAATAGAAATCTTGAATTGCTCAAGTAAAATGTTGAAATGATATATTAAATATTAATAAACCTAAAAATAGAACAAGCATAACCACAAAACACTAAGCATGGAAGAGAAGAGCAGAACAAAAACTTCTAAACCAAACAAAATGCACAACATTAACTTAATAGATCAAGTGAAGAACACCAACAAATGCACATGAAAGCCAATCCTAGGAGGAAAATGTGAGCAGATACAATTTCAAGAGAATTCGGTGTTAAAAATATTTTTTTTGATTGTTACCTTGACGAGCAGAGAGCGGAAATGCGGAAGCACAGAAAGCGACTGAGAGCGAGAGAGCAATGAAAGAGACAGAGATTCAAGATCGAAAATAAAAAAGATTCAGGACGCATTGGCACTCATTCACCGCACAATCAACCACGTAACAAATCAAATCACTCAAGAACAGTTAAAATAAAACCTGGCGTAAGCAATCAACAATTAAAAGAACCGAACTCTTTAAATTTGTCACCCGATCAAGAGTTTGTTCCTTTACAAAGTCATAGACAATAAGGTAGTTCTACCTTTCCAACATCCGACATCATAACAACTACCCGCCAACCGCATCAACATAACAACAAAAATTTAAAATACCTCCAAGAATAAACAAAAGCAAATCTTACATAAGTGCACTATGAAAAAACATTATTAATTTATTACTACACATAAAATTACCAAACCATGGCACTAACATGTTTACCTCTTTATTTAGTTACTCATTTATCATGAAAAAGGTCGACAAATCTCTATAGCTAATCATGCACAATTAGTTTATTCCTATACTATATCATTTCCTTTGTGTAATCAAACAAGTTTTACTTTCACTCAACAATTGCTTCCTTGTTTGGATATAAGCACCAAAGCAATACAATCAACCAAATAAAAGAATTACTTCCAAGTCTCGACAAACTAGAGAATATGTGCACTCTTAATATAGAATAAAAAGTTTTGTCTAAATCGGGCTTCTAAGAAAAAAATAAAACAATTAATAACTTGCAGAGCTGAAAAAAGGGTCATTATCAATGATGATATTATAATATCCACTTCAAGTTTGATAGCTTAGACACCCTAGAGAAGCCACCACTTTTGACTCAATTTGATCCCAAAATTGAAATCAAAGTTATTTGCTTCCACTTGAACTCAGTGACATTTCTATTTTTCAAGTTAAGATAGTAGTATAATGGAGTGATGTATTCAAACAAGAAAAGAAAGACAATGGGACTCTTAAGGAATCCCAAAAGGCCTTCCAAAGATAGCTTCCCACTCTGAGCATATTGACACACCGAAGTGAAGTTTCGGCTCGGCTAGATGAGTCGAAAACACTAAATCAAAATAGAGAATATGCAACTCAAATACGCTTCTAAATGTCAACTCATTGAGTTTTTTCTAGTAAGGGTCGGCGAGGAGTCAAAAGGGCAATGAGATTAGAAAGAATACAAAGATCAAGTAACTAAACAAGGAACAAATTCAAGAAAGCAGACATCATATCACAGCCAACCAATGTGAATTAAGTATTCATGAATTCAAAATTCTATATATAATTGCAGGGAAGTAAAAAATTGCTGCAAGTGCAAGCTAGTGGAAGTTGACTTCTAATTAGGGGTATAATAAATTTCGTTCAAGTAGCCATCCTAATTTGATGGTTATATCTGTAAAAGGCACCTAATCAGTTTTATAATCATGATCATAGGATCAACAGAATGATGCGCAACAATAAATTAGGAAGGTAAGCCCCATCATGCAAATTCAATTAGTTTTTTTAGAAAAAAATCTTATTGTATAAACCAACAACAATGAATATATATAAAACCGTAAGAGGTGAGGTCGGGGCACGAGAGACAGATGATCACTAAACTTAACACCAAATCTCAAGTTTCATTAACCCTACACAATTGTGAAAATCAGTACACCAGGGTGATCTATGAACAATGGGATACACCTACAAGTGGCGTCACCCCGACCACACCTGCATGTCCATATTCATTGTTAGCAAAGAGAATTGAAGATGATATGATCAATAAGGGCGTGTACGTATAAATGCAAGCTAATTACTTATTGCATGTATGAACCAAATATAACAAATTCAAATGTCAAAAATATAGAAACCAAGAAAGAGGCGAGTTAGGTATCGGAACTTCTCATAAAAATGTATGACTCATATCTGAGTTTTGTTTTATAGAAATATAAAATATTCTTAAAAAATGAAAATGAGATCCATTGTTTACATTCATATAGCTGTTGAGAGGTGACACACAAGCATAGTTACACACTATACGAACTCCATGAATAGCCCCATAATACTTAACGGATGCAAATTCACTGCACTTATCCAAGGTAGGGTACCGGCCAATCATACAAGATTCATGAGAGAGTAAGCATCGTTGCCAAAAGTCATGTAAAAACGAAGCAAACTCTTACCAATGAGAGAACGAGGAGCCGTGACCGAGCAAGAGACGGAGAGACTAGAGAGAGAGAGTTGAGAGCCGATGACGGAGACCAGCGCGACGAGACGGAGAGACCAGAGAGATGGCGAGACCAGAGAGACCAGAGAGACCAGTACGACGAAACGGAGAGACGAGAGTTGAGAGCAAAAATGAGACCGATTTGGGGATTTTGGACGGGACGATCGAACGGGATTTGGGGATTTTTGGGGAGGGGACGAGACGATCGAACGAGACGATCGGATTTAGGGGTTTTTTGGGGGATTTTGGACGAGAAGGATTTGAGGTTTTTTATGTTTTTGGTTCGGGGGGGGGGAAGAGGAGGAGGGGGGGCCTTGATCCAAGCATACACAAATCCCGAGATTTGATGAACGGTCATAAGAGTCGAAATTTTTGGTGGGAATGTTGGCGCCATTTTTTAGAGACGGAATTTAATTTCGTCTCTATTTCCGTCTCTATTTCCGTCTCAATTCCGTCTCGATTCCGTCTCTAACTTATTTTTTTAGCAACTGAACTTAATTCTCTTTCTAATTCCGTTTCTAAATTTCATTTTCCTTGTAGTGACGCAAATCAATGTGTATTTAAGGACATTAGTAATTGAGCATCCATTTCGGGTGTACAAAATGAGTCACCCTACCTATCACCCGTTGGTGGTGGGTGTGGGGGGTTTAATAATAGTCCATGACGAGCGCCGAACGCGTCAATAAAATAAAGTCCATAAACCAACTATTTTGTGGAATAGTGGCAAATGGTCGATCCCACAGAGATTGGTAGTTTTTCTATGGTTTAAAACAACAAAAGGAAATCGGTGGTTTAAGGAAAAATAATTTAACTAACTAAACTAAAATAAACTAAATAAATAAAATAATGAAAATAACTTTCAAAACAATTAATGAGTACCTAGGTCTACGGTTCCACAAATAAGAATCAAGATTCAATGGCATATTATGGTCTTCAATCATTCCCAAAAAGTTATTAATTTAAGTTCTCCTAGATTAGCTATAAAAAATCGACATCCGCCAGAAATTCCTCATTCCCTTAATAGCCAGGACGTCCGCCACTAACTACTTCCCTAATTAATGCATAACCCTAGACATCTGCCAATCGGGTTTAACACACTAACCGCAATAATAAGGATACGTGGGAATACTAATCCTAGATAACCAAATCGCGTCCGCTTCCGATTTAACCTAGATTCAATTGTTGCACACTCAATAACCGAAAGGGTTTTACGGCAAACGAGTTAGTGTTCCTCACTTTATTGGTCCAAAAGTACAATTACGGATACAATCGGTTCAAATAACTATAGATTGTGCACCTAAAAGCATGCACTGGCTACTTACATACCCTAGATCTAAATCATATTCTTTAAAATCAACAACAATGAAATATGAGAAATTAAATTAAATTAAATAATAAAAATTATAGATCTCACAAGTTATGCCACGAATCAAGAATCCCGACTTGTTTCCCCTCCGACCTAGGCAAGATTTGATTAGCCGGATATGATATCGAGGGCCTCTGGCATCCCAAAATATATAAAAATCGATCTCCAATAATATCAAAGTCCTAACATATAAAACTACTAAAAATCGGTCCCGGGAGGTGAGAGAAATCAATTTTCGTGGTTGGTAGAGTGACTCGTGCGCCGAGGAGCATCCGAGAGCTGCTGGGCGTTCATTGCAAGCTACCGGACACGTGGCAGCGTCTGATTGGTGAAGAAAATGAAGACCGCTGACGTGGCAGAACCGCATTGGTAGAGAGAACTGCTGATAATGTCCCGGGTGAATGAGAACGTACCACGTGGTGGTGTTGGGCATTGGTTAGCTCGGACGATTGTGTGAAAACTTGGGACGATTGGGAACAAAGGTATTGTGTTGGCCGAGCTGACGTGGCGTGCACCGATTGGAGGATGAAACGTGCTGGCGTGCAGGAAACTGACACGTGGAGGCAGCTGGCGGGGCGAGAATACTCGCACGATTTGTGTGAATCTGGGAGAGTGCACGAGCACGAATCCCGAGGAGCATAAAACAGCTGAGGCAAGGAGAAAAATGGTTGTGCTTGATGACGTACTGACGCCACGTGGCTGCGTCTGATTGGTGAAGAGCTGGTGTATGACGCTGTGGACGAACTGAGAGGTGACACATGGCACTGGAGAGAAGAAAACACAGTTTTGTGCGTTTTGTGGGTGACTGTGATGCACGCATCTCGAGCCAATCTAACAGTAGCTGTTTTCAAGTGACTTGACTGTGTCACTCCCCTGCGTTATTTGGTCTGCTGTCTCCTATTCTACCCGCTGCACAGGACGTAACTCGAGGTAAATCTTCCGACATCTGATCACTGCGTGTGAATACTTCATTTTGAGTATTTTTCCGCCCTAGAATCAACTGCGCACTCCGTTTCACCTGAGAACGACCAATAAATATAATTAAATATATATTTTAGAGACTTTACATATTAAATATATTAAAATAGACTACTAAAAACCTATAAATATCAACTTATCAGTCCCACATTGAGTATCCAAGTGAGTATTAAGTGAGTTATAAGTTGGGGTATGTAGACACTATCTTACCTATGCATCTTGGTGTCCTCTCTCCCAACTTGTAAGCCTCACTCACTCTCACTCCCTTTTACTTCGACTTGAGCATTTCATATTTGAAATATGAGAATCTTGTTTTTTTTTTACTCACTTTAGGCATGCCATTAATTTGCACACCCTTGATTGCCGCATTGATATGTGTGCATTAATGCGATGTGCACACTAAAGTTAATGTGGAACTCACAAGGAGCGTCAGCTAAATCCGCTGCCCAAAGTGGGTCAAAATAGCAGCGCACAAAATCAATACTCCCTTCTTCCATTTATATAAATCGTTTTGGGTTTTAGCAAATTAAAGTGATATTAATGTTGTGTTTACTTTCCATTGTGCACTTTAGGACATTAAATATTGGGTGTGAAATGAATATTTAAGGTGCAAAAAAAAGTAAAACGACTTGTAATTTTGAAAAGTAAATATGGTCTAAAACGACTAATATAAATGGACGGATGGATAAAGTACATGTTAAGACATGTGATTCACTTATAAAATTGGTTTCAAATAGTTTTCAAGAATTTAAAATTTAATTTTATAGTGATACTATAGACCTGAACAAGATGAGAGGGAAATCAATTAGTTGATGGAAACATGGTTGTCCTCTAAGAAGAGGTTGGTGTCCTCCAAGAGGAGGTTGATGTCTATTATCGAACTAGAGATCCCTCCCTCCATGCAAATTCATGTATGGAGGCTGCACTCATCGTTTGAGTCAACTCAATCATCCTTAGATTGCTTTCATCAACTTGCATCAAGAGTCCACTACAACCGTCAAATCGCCCTTCCATTTGTCCCACCATTATCCCAATGCACTAGCAGTTTGCAGACAATTTAATGTTAGCCACCCGCTACCTTTTGTTAGACAAACTCTGCAATCTCCACAATCTAAAACCAATTTTGTGCCGCTCAAAATCACCAATCACCAACAACCTCATCATTACCAGTACTAAATCATTCCTCCTCCCAAAATCCTCAAGATTTTCACTACCAACTTAACACCACTTGCGGATGTCTTCTTAAAGCCCTACCTACATGTCTCAAGCTCATCCAAACTCTTCATTTTCATCTATTCGTCAGCTTAACTCTCACACTTCTCTCTCCATATCACCCAGTGTTGTATTTTTCACTTTCCAAACTCACATTTTTCCATAATTTTACATAGATTCCCTCACAATACTTTCATAACCATGTGAGATCTGCTTACTAACATGCTTACCCATTGTTCTATCAATGCTAAAGAAAATGACGAATATGAGGTCAGGCCAGCTGAAAAAATGGCTTCTACTCGGTCTTGTCAACTCAACATACTGGGTAGTTTAGCCACCATGGAGGATTATAACAAAAAAGCTCTTAGAGCTTCTATTCTTAATGCCTGGAATACCACCGAAAAGATCACCTTCCTTAAAATAGCTCCAAATTTATTCGACATGTTTTCCATTGCAAATGTAATGACCTATGCACTGGAGAATGACCCATGGCTTTTAGATGATCACATCTTCCTCACTATTCCCTGGTCCCCAACTTTAAATCACCAAATCATTCTTTTAAAGCTCAGCAAGATGTGGGTGCAACTACATGGTGTACCACTTGACTACCGCATAGAAAAAGTAGCATGTGAGATTGCTTCACAGCTGGGGCCAATCATCAGAGCAGCAAAAGAAGAAGAAAAAAAAGAAGAAAAAGAAGAAGAATAAGAAGTTGAATTGGATGGGGTTATCCATCGTCATTACCTGAGAGCTTATACTGAACCGGACATCACTCAACCATTTTTCTATGTGGTTGTTGGATTCAGAATAATAGCGAGCGTACTTGGATCGATTTCAAGTATAAACAAACCCGAATCATCTGCGACACCTGTGGATAGTTGTCACATAAAACTAATATGTGTTCTCTCCCACCTCCTCCCCACAACGAAAATCAATACGGTGAATGGCTCCAAGCAGCTCCATCATCTAGGAATATTTCAAGACGCCTCATCAGAAATGAGGCCCCTATTCGTCCATCTAATCTTAGCTAACCTACATCATCCAACCCAACCATGGCATCCCCAAAAATACAGTCCATGATGACCATCTCAACAAAAAATGGATTAATAAAGTGTACAACAACCCTAATGAACCTCGGAGGACCCATCCCCCTGGCCCAACAACCCAACATCTTATTAACCTTGGGCCACCACAAGAACCCGTTACCCACCCCCATACCAACTACATCAACCTCACTGATCTAGAAGCTTTGATGGACAGCATTCCTCCATCACCACATACAGAATTTTTCCAAACCAACTCCATGCAACTCCCTCTAACCAACATCATAACTATTTTACCCATCCATTTTTCCTAATATAGATAGAGCCCCCACACATGTTGATCTCTCACTCATCCCTACTTTATGTTTCCCACTCATATCACCAACTCCCACTCCTCTTCAGGCTTTGGATCTATCTATCACTTCTCCCTCACCCTTCCCTGTCCACAACCTTCCTACTAGTCCTGACCCTCTATGCTCTGCAAATCCAATACCCCCTCTATGCTGATTGACACCACCAATACCCTTCACATCCCCCATACACATTCTCTTGACCACCCATATCGTATGCCACAAAACTCTTTTCTTCCATCCCCAACTCAGACTCAACCAACCCCAACGAATGATCCCTTTGGACTTTTTCCCGTTATCAACAATTGGGCCGATGAAGTAGATGGCAAACCTGGACGTAGGAAACTCATTAGGCCACCCACAGAATTATATCCAACTAAGACTATTTCAAGTTGGTCACTTCCAGACAATCTAGACGTAAACTGGTTGCTCTTAACATTGATGATGCTGACCAGAGTGCTAGAAAATGACGGAATATACCTCTGTCTTCAACGAGAAATATTCCTCCTATCACCAAATCTTCTCCCACTACTGAAGCAATAGAGACTCAGATGAATAAGTCTCCTTCATGACCATGAAAGTTCTGGCGTGGAATTGTCCGGGTGTGGGAAGCCCCCTGACAATTCTCAGCTTAAAGGTGTTTGTTGTGACCCACTCCTCAGATGTGTTGTTTTCGTTTGAAATAAAGAACAAAGATTTTATCCTGGAATCTGTTAAAAAGAAAGCTTTGTTTTGTAAATATGTTAATTGTCCAGTCAGTGGGCTTGGCTGGGGGTCTAGTTGTATAATGGAATGATTCCATATCAGTCCAATTAGCTAAGTATGTCCCCATTTGTATTGAACTTTCCATTGCCAATATTATAAGGCAACTTGTTTGGCGTTTGTTTGGTGTTTATCATAGCAATAACCATGCCACTAGATGTCACCAATTTGATACTCTTTACCAAAGACTCCAACGGAATGGCCAGCCTACAGTCCTAATTGGTGACTTTAATGCCATTGTTTTAGCTGATGAAAAATGGGAGGAAATCAGTGGATCCTTGATAATCAAGATTAATTACTCCAGTTTGTTAACACCAATCATCTACATGACCTTAGGTATTTGGGGCATGATTTCACTTAGAGTAACAGACGTCAAGGTGACCAATTGATCAAAGCATGACTAGACCGAGCATTATGTACACAAGATTGGCTCAAATCGTTCCCTATGTCAACAATTCATCATCTCCACATTTCTGTTTCAGATCACTTGGCATTACTCCTTAACTCTGAAGTATCTAAGCAAAGGCCACCATATATGTTTTAATTTGTTCATTTATGGTTCCAATGGAAGGCATGTCAGCAACTTATTACAACTTCATGGTCCTCAATGGCTCACTCCACTTCTGGTGAATTATCTCTTAAATTACATTATCTGAAGGACTCTATTCTCCATTGGCAAAGAGCTCAACCTCTAGCTAATTTAAAGATACTCATTGAAGCCCTCCAAAAAGATATCGACCATATCCCTTCTTCCGACCAACTTTACACAGAATTTATCAAACAACTTAGAAAGCAGAAAGCAGAGGAGGAATATTGGCAAACCCGTTCTCACTTGGAATGGCTGAGATTGGGGGATAAAAATACCAAATACTTCCATCTTACTGTCAAAGACTGAAGAAGACATAATCCCATTCTTGGTCTTCAGACTCCCCAACATAATTGGATGACTCACCCTCATGACATGGTACATTAAGCGGAAGAATATTTTTCAACTGTGTTCACATCTTCGCACCCCACCCCAAATTTTTCCAACCCCATTACCTTTCAAGCTCTTCTATCCTATAATGACACGATCATGTTGGATGCACCATTCAACAAAAAGGAAGTCCATCAAGTTTGTTTCTCAATGCATCCCTATAAATGTCCAGGGCCTAATGGCTTCACCAATGCCTTCTTCCAATCCCAATGGGGATTAGTCAAAAATGATATTATGGGAATGATGATCAATTTTCATGAAACCTCCTCTTTTGATCTAGACTTAACCAAATCATGATCACCTTTATCCCTAAGACCAAAACCCCATCTATGTTATCGAATTTCAGACCTATCAATTTGTGTAATACAGCTTATAAAATCCTTGCCAAAGTTTTAGCTAATCGATTGAAGAGTATCTATATATATATGAAATTATATGCAACGAAATTTAAATACAACAAAAGCTTGATAATAAATAAATTAAACACACAACAGATTCTAGATATGGAAGCTAGAATGTGGAAACCCTGTACAACGATTACAATGTACAAATTATAGTGAATAGGGGAAATACATGTATCTCTCAACCCAAATACTCATTTATAAAATATAATAAATGCAATATAGATACATCAAATGACCTACGTATGACGCACATCAATGTTCTCGAGCTCAGAAATTATGCCTGCAATTATCACTAAAACCGGAGATAATCCCAGTGAGTAAATCCAGAAGAAGTTCACCAGTATTTCAGATTAAACTATAAACAAGTCTGTAAATCATGCAGGAAAGAAACAAAGCTGAAAAGAATAATAAAGCGCATGATAGACATATTACAATGGTAAATGATAGAGACCTAGCAACTCGGAAGCAAAGGATAAGCATCTAAGTGGTCTCGACACTCTACACGTGGGCTCAAAGCCACTTGAATACGGGTAAGTGTCAAATACTGGTACTGCGAGACCAAGGCTACTTTAACCACACCTAATCCGTTCGGCATTGTCGGCTCACTTGAGCCGCAGCCTGAGAAAAATTCTAAAGGGAGCCACAATCGCAATCGAATGCTCAACCACAATGGAATCCTTGAAGTCCTGCGATGAGCCACGACATATGGCAGATGCTCACTCAGACGATTCAGTCTCGTCTAGGAGCCATGAGCGCGACTCGAATGCTCAACCCACGAGTATATAACGACTCAATTCGACCACTTTAGACCTTAGGTCACTCGGTAGGGAAGTAAAGTCCAACAATAAGTATCATTTCCATCAAAATATGCAAATAAAGGAAAATAATTAATATTAAATTTCTTACTAGTTTACTTACAATACCATCGCATAAATCACCACGTCAAATCGATCATTTGAATAGCCTAGTTGAGTCCTCATCGCATATCTATAATCATTTAGATATAACACACATTGTTTAGACATGTTTATAACTCGTTAAATATAGCTTAGACTATTAAGGACTCGTCCTTATTCCCAATTAAGTCATTTAATTCATTCCCGACTTTAAAACCTCTCCTTCAAATCAAAACCAATGATTTGAATGAGATAGAAATGTGGTAAAGCAAAATACAGAAAATTTCATAAAGCTTGATTTTCCAACATAAATCAAATGTGATCGACTAATCACAACTAAAGAGATCTAAATTACTGTACAAGAGTCAAGTTCGACTTTGAATTTCCAAATCATAGCATTTAGTCGAAAATCCATGACTTAATCGAAATAAGTTCATTTTCAAAGAAATAGGTCAAAAATCTCTTTCGCGTCTCGACTTAGCCTCAAGTCCAATCCAAAAGGATAAATCACAAATATGTTTGATATTGAGACTAAAATATACTTCAAATGATAGCAAAAGTCATATTTAAAGGTGTCGAGTTTTTTAGATTCATCACAACATCGAATATAGTTTCAATAAGTTGGGTTCATTTTCAACAACAACAACAACAACAACAACAACAACATAGCCTCAGTCCCAAATTAACTGGGGTCGGCTACATGGATCAAACTTTTTCATTGTGTTCGATTAAGTGCAATTGATGGTGAGCTTTTCAAACCATTCAAATCCCTCATAATTAATGCATCTCATGTTAACTTTGGTCTGCCCCTACCTCGTCGAATTTCTACAGTTTCTATTGAGTCAAGTTTTCTAGTTGGGGCATTTGTAGGCCGTCTTCGCAGGTGACCAAACCACCGCAACCGCCCTTCCCTAATTTTTGTATCAATTGATGCTACTCCTGCTTGTCTTTGAATTTCTATATTTCTTATTCTATCTTTACGAGTTTTACAACACATCCACATAAGCATCCTCATTTCTGATACGTTCATTTTATGTAATTGTTGTTGCTTTACCGCCCAACATTCACTTCCATAGAGCATAGCTGGCCTAATTGCGGTCCTATAAAACTTTACTTTAACTTAGTAGGAACATTTCGATCATAAATCACCCCTGTTGCACTTCGCCATTTCTTCCATCCAGCTTGAATTTTATGTGTGACATCATTCTCAATGTTACCATAATTTTGTATGATTGATCTTAGGTATCTAAAGTGGTTTACCTTATGAACTTTTACTTCCCCTAATTTTACCACTCCGTCATCTCGATGTCTAGTGTTTCTAAACTCACAGTGCATGTATTCGGTTTTCGTCCTACTCAACTTAAAGCCTTTAGATTCTAATGTATTCCTCCAGAGTTCTAATTTCCTATTCACTCCATCTTTAGTTTCATCTACTAAGACAATATCATCTGCAAATAGCATACATCATGATATATCCTCTTGAATATGTCTAGTTAGTTCATCTATAACTAAAGTAAATAGACATGAGCTTAAAGCCGATCCTTGATGTAGTTCTATCGTAATGAGAAATTCTTTTGTAGCTTCTCCAAATGTCTTTATACTCGTTACTACTCCATCATACATATCCTTAATAGTGTCTATGTATCTAGCATGCACTCTTTTTCTTTCTAGAACCCACCAAAGAACATCTCTAGGGACCCTATCATATGTTTTTTCTAAATCTACGAATACCATATGATGATCTTTTTTATTTTCTTTATATTTTTCTAACAATCGTCTTACAAGGAAAATCGTCTACATAGTTGATGGGTTCATTTTCAAGAAAATATATTAAAGCTCCATTTTTTTTATGTCAAACACATTGTATGCAAGAAAAAGAATTTTGCTTAACTTAATTCAAAATTCACCCAAATCACTTCGAAACTCAAAATCCATGCAAATCATACTCGAATGGTGATCAAGGCCCAAATTCTATAACAAAGAGGTCAAATGCGACAATAATAAAAAGAAATCCATAATTCATAGCTTTGACCGAACTCGACTTAGAAAGATTTACAATCTTGTCGAGCTCAATTTGAGTTTCAAAACTTTAGAGAAAAAGAACAAAGTTCTCCTACAAGCATTTTATCAAACATCCAGAGTGCATTCATTTCCAAGACTATTTACGAAACTTAGAAGAACATAGTAAGCTCTTTTTAAGACGTTTCAAAATAATTTTACCAAAGCCCATGCAAACTAGTCACAATCATTTCAAGACTAGAAAACCATGCCAATGACACTCGATTAATCGAATTATATAAACCAAACTTGAAAAAAAAAGTCTACAAGGCTTAAAATCCATACTTTTCTATGCATTTTGTTTAAAAGAGCAAGTTAATGTCTCTTTTGACAATTTGATCAAATACATAGAGAGCAAGAACAAGAGTTTCCCAAACTTAACTCGAATTATTCTTAAGTTGGCAAAATCAACTTAAAATCACTCATATAATCATTCCTGAAAGCAAACAAGAACCAACCTTTCCAATTAAACCACTTCCGAATCATCAACAACTCTAAATTTCTAGACTTGACTTGGATTTGAATTTTTAATGTGGTTTAGAGCCTCACTTTGGCGTTCAATGGAGTTTCCCAACTCCAAATTTACCTTAAAAGTTCCAATCTAAGCATAGATCTACCCTCTTTCTATAAAGCCAAATTGAAATCTCTCTCATCAAAGCCTTAGGTAGATCTTTCTTGTTCTTTTTTCCCTCCCTTGTGAGCAACCATCGCCACGCTAAACATCGACGAAGTCGCGTCGTCCACCACCGCCGCAGCTGGTCCGTCGGAGTCGTTCGTACCCGCCGTCAACGCGAACTGTTGTCCGTGAGCCGGAGCTCCGCCACATCGCTGGCCCTCGCTGCTCGGCTGGCTGTCCGCGCCAGCAACTCCTCCGAGCCGCACCACCGCATGCGCCGCGTCCTCCCCGGAGCCGCCGTCTCCGTCGCCTCTCCTCGCGGTCTTGACCGCGAACTCTCACCAGGGTTTTTTCATTTTTTTTTATTTTTTTTATGAGAAAAAGTCTCATCCACCCATCACTTTCTCGATCCAAGAAATAAAATGATCTATGGTTGATATGGTTCACTTATTATATACCAAGGTCTTTAGTTCTCTCGACACTTTGTGACTCGAAAAATTACACAATTAACACATTCAACCCTTGTTTGATCCATTTCTTAGCTATTTTTCAATTAATTAATAACTTAACGTCTCGTCGTCGCATAAATTTAATTTAATTAACTCGAACCATTCGCTATGCCACATACTAAATGCACTAATATGTCAGACAAAAATTAAAATCAATTTATTTATTTTTTTTTATAAATATTTGAGCACTTCGACTTACCTCGACCCTCGATTGAGTATTAGACCACCAATAATTCGTGTTTAGCAATTAAATTACGAATTAAAACATGGGTCGTTACACAAACAGAAGAGGTCTAAGATGGTTTCTCTCAAATTAGACATTGCTCTCGAATGGCCTTCTTTACTTCATGTGCTATCATGTTTTGGTTTCTCAACGAAATGGATCTCTTGGATTCATTGTTGTATCTCCACCGTCTCCTACAAAGTTTTGATAAATAGCTTTCCATCGGTTACAATTAGAACCTCCAAAGGTATTCGTTAGGGTGATCCACTTTTTCCATTACTTTATGTTCTGGGTTCAGAGGCTCTATATTTCCTTCTTCATCAAGCAAAACACGAAGGTTTATTCCAAGGTTTTCGAGTAACACCTGTAGCCCCATCAATCTCCCTCCTCTTTTTTTGCTGATGAGTCTTTGCTCTTCTGTAAAGCTATTGTGAACAATGCTCGAAATCTTCAGGGGTGTTAACGTGATTATGCATCCATGTCAGAACAGGTCATCAATCTTCCTAAATCAATTATGTGTTTTAGCAAAGACACTTCCAAGGAAACCCAAAACTTAATCAAAGCTGAACTTGGTATACTAATTGTTACGAAAATAGGGAAATATATGGGAGTGCATTTTAGTTCTTCATCGTTTAAGTCAGCAATGCTCCAACCACTTTTGGATAATCTTCAGAAGAAACTGCTCTCATGGAAAGAACATCTTTTATCCACAGTAGAAAAGGAAATAATGGTCAAAATTGTGGCTCAAGCACTTCCTATGTACCAAATGGTGTGTTTTAAAATGCCTCTCAGAGTCATTAGTCAACTTGAAGCTACAATTGCTTGATTTTGATGGAGGTCCCCTCAAAAAATTAGAGGCATTCACTGGTGTTCATGGTCATTCATTTTCCAACCCAAGAAATATGAAGGTTGAGGTTTTCGTAACCTCCAACACTTTAATCTTAGCCTTCTGGCAAAACAAGGATGGCGTCTCGTCTTGAATCCCAACTCGGTGGTTGCAAATTTACTCAAATATAAGTACCACCCAAGAACTAATTTTCTGGATGCAGCTTTAGGAAGAAGACCCTCATGGATTTGGCGAAGTATCTTGGAAGGAAGACAATTGCTCCAATAGGGTCTAAAAAAGAATTGGTGATGGATCATCTACTCCCATATGTGACACTCTATGGGTATCAAGACAATCTTTAACTACTCTATGGTCTCGGCCTCCCCTCACTATCATAAATCCACCCAAACATGTAAGTGACCTTATCAACCCTGTCTCTCACCATTGGAACAAATCCCTCCTAGAATGAATCTTTTCGCCTGAAGAAATCTAGTTCATTTTAGCCACCCCTCACAGTTCATTGGGATGTCCGGACAAAGTTATTTGGCATCATACTAAATCAAGTTTATTCTCTGTCAAATCTGCTTATCACTTAGCCAAAAATTTGGTCCATGAAGGACGTATTCGACCTGTCCTTCGCCTATTCTCATCATCACCTTCAACTAATGCTTTCTGAGAATCAATATGGAAAATCCCACTACCTAGAAAATTGCATCTTTTCCTATGGAAACCTTTTCATGGATTTCTTCCCACCAACTCTTCTTTTGGAAAAAAACATCTTGTCCACTCACTAGATTGCCCCAACTGTAATGCCTTCCCCGTAACCATCCTTCATATCCCTTTTCAATGCCTTCAGTCCATTCAATTATGGTTTGCCTCCCCATAGCTTTTCGCGCAAGTGTCTCCCATGAAGACCCGGCCTCTTAAAGGCATTGGGTCTGATTTATGAGCAAATTTCGAAAGTCTTCTCCGAAGCACAGACAATTATCCAAGTACTTACTGATCAATCTTTTGTCGAAGCTGACCTCGAACCAATTGTCCATGATGTTCTTTATTTAACTAAGAAACTCCCACATATCACTTTTGGTTATGTTCCAAGAAATTGTAATCACAAAGCTCATGCTTTGGCTGAATATGCCATGGTTCATATGAACCATAAGTAACTATATATAGGATGGATCCATTCCCTCTTTGGCTTTTCCCCTGATATAAAATTATGATATTTCGAAAAAAAAAAAATGAGGGGCAATAGCCAATAGCTCATAAGTCAACGCGCGACAAACATATCAACCACTTGATTATCAGATCCTTAAAAACAAAACTTGATAATCAGTGGCTTTCACGAATCATTCTATTTGTAATCGCATATGCAAAGCAAAACAATACACATAGAAAATATTTTTTTGGTTGCTTAGACTTAAATAGAAGGGACGTGCTAGTGTGCTTGGTGTTATTAATGATTTTTCTTATTCACGTCGCGATGTATGCGCACCCGAGAATCAAGCGTAGCTAACGGGATGCATGCCGCACGTGGGTGTCTTATATAGGGCACAACAACATTCTCCTAAATAAAATATTATATATTATTGCATGCTTTCTTTTCTTGTTTATTTATTCATTTTTGGGGGTTTAATTACACGAAGAATCATCCAATTTTTTAAAATAGTGACACTTTGATTGCTAAACAAATAACAAATTATATATTTTTTCTAGCCGATGTGGTGCTAGTTTAACATCTCTAAGATACATCAATTATTTCAAAAAAATAAAAAGATTATAACTTATAAGTTATATACTGTTTCAAAAAAAAAAATAAATATAACTTATAAGTTTGAATATAACTAATGTGTCATATCATTTTGACTTTGTGGGACCACTGCAAAAAATATATATATTTTATGACATTCTAAATGTTCAAAGCTACATTGTTAAAACTTAATCAATACATAATCCACACTATATAATATATTACTAATCTCAAAAATTAATATGAAATGACATGAATATTAGATTAATAATATAATGTGATCAACATATCATAAGACTTTTGTTAAATTTACTTTTAAAAAACATTATTTACTTATGTCTTAATTATGTGTTTGATACGTTTTGACAACGTATTTATCAACAACGTTGTTCGTGTTATGAAATGGATGGACACTTGTGCATGTATGTGACCACATTGTGAAGCATGATTCTCATATTGAATTGTAACATCAAGCATAGCTTTCACACTTCATGTAACTTGTAATCCTCTCTAATATACACCAACTCTTCCATGTATTGTATATGTTGCTTGTGATGTGTTGTATGACTTGTGGTGTATGTATAACTTATACACATTGTATAAGTACAATTATCATCATCACCAAATGACCTATATAAAGGGTGACAACCCCATTGTAATTCACACACCAATGTATAAATGAAATCTCTACATTCTCATCTCTTGCTCTCTTCTCTCTTGTCTCCTCTTCTCTACTTGTTCTAGTAGTTCTTAGTTTATGTCTTCTATACTTAAGTCTCTAGCAAGTCCAACTTAAGTTCTAGTTGGCTTACAACTTAGTTTACAATACATTATCAGCACGAAGTTGCTCTACAAGATGAGGTCTTGAATATCAAGAAGCTTTTCAAAGATATAAAGCTAAGAAGGTATAATTTTTATTAATTTAAATAAGTTCAATTTATTTCCATGTTGTCATGGTTAATTTCTTTTTTGTTACATGCATATTTAATTATGTAAATGTACTTTATTCATACATTATGCATTGTAACGTCACCGACTACGAAAGTATGCTCTATGTCTGCGTCTTGTACGATCATCTACATCAGAAATCAAAAGTCAATGTGTGATATAGTTTTTCTCTTAAAACTACAAACGATTAGTTATTGTTCTATTCTTGATTTTATAATACAAATAATGCTATAAGTTTGAGTTGATAGTGGGTAAGCCTTGTCCCCGGTAAAGCTAAACATTGAAAGGGAGACGGGTTATCCCGTTCAAGGAGGCATGATATTAAGTAGACTATGTCTCGCCACCCAACCTGGAGGTTATCCCACCAACTCATATGAATATTACATTTTGTTTATTAATGAATCAAGTTGTGAACATATATTTAATCATATGTTATGTTTTTACATAAAAAGGGGAAAACTATTTTATATTAAATTTATTTTCAAAATATTATTCAACCATAGTTGAACTTGTTGCCTTATTATATTACCGACAAGAATTACTTGTCATGACAATTAGATATTATAATTTGTGAATAAAACATCTATGCAAGACTATGTTGTGTTATACAAAATTTAAATCATTTGTCAATATCTCTTTAGAGATTTGAAAAGTGAATATTTCACTTTATATATTTTTTCACCCTATGGAGTTACAAATATATAAATACCAAAAAAAGTAATGATCCAAAAGCTCAAAATGAGCGGTAGAGTCTCAAGCTACAAAATTTAATCAGTCAAATATTAATTATAATTCCGCAATTTTAATTACCTCTATGTTGAGGCTATGTGGAAATATGACTGATGAGACAATAAAAATAAGGTCACGTGGCCCGCCTCGATTTATTGCCGCAACAAATATCGAGTGCGCACGTCAATCCGATAAATATTAAGGATTGATTTCTTGTCTCATGGTAGCTGAGTAAAATATTGAGATATTATAAATATAATATCGCTCCCGTCCAATTAGTTCAGCTTCAAATTAAGAAGCATATGTTGCATATAATGATCATGATCGCAATAATAAATTTACCTGGAAAAAGTGAAAATATCAGGTAAAGGTCGTATCGACAATTCCACCAAAAATTGAAACAAAAGTGGCGCATCACTACAAATGGCAAATAATTATTGATAATGAGCACTCATAATTGTGACAATTTTTAGTCATATATGAAAGAATATTTTGCCTAAATATTGTCATATATACACCCGAATATTTTTGTGACCTTTACCATGCCTTCAAAATCAAAGGCAAAATATTATGAATTTTATCATTGAAAATGGCTCGATAAAACATGCACATCGAGATGTGTTTAAATCGTGACCTAAATATGGGTGATGAGTTTATGTCTTGTGTATCGTGCTACATGCATGTACATTATAATATAAAAGTGAATATTTCTCGAATTCGAACTTAGCGGAGGCTAATGTTCAGGCAATATCTGGTACAACAATTTTATTGTTAATGTCTTGTTCAGAAGAAGTCTACTCAGAATAATATAAAATTTATCTATATGAATATGATTTAATCTGAGTATAATATTCCCGACTTTAACTTCTGGAATATATAAGGCACATTAAAACGAATGTCGTCATAAATCAAATGACATTCATAATGTGGAAAGATCTATTTGATTATCCATAATCATCAATAATGCGAAAATATCGTAAATTCGCACGAACATCCTTTATCGAACTCGAATTTTTTGTCAGCTGGAGATTATCTCAAGGCAAATCAATATGAGACTTATATTGATTTAATTATCCATTAATCATATTATAAGATGCCTTGGATCCCTAATAAGGAATTTATTTATAGCAAGTTTTGCTAATTGTCACTTTGATGAAGCAGTTTTCCCACCATTAGGGGGAGATATAAGTCAATTCAAAAGGAATGACGTGAAATTGCTTGAAACACATCAAATTGCATTAAATTTATTGTATTATGATCCATGTATAAATTAATATGAACTCGAAGTTCAAAGAATCATTCAGTAGCAATAAGTTATGAATCAATTACTTGATGCAAGTACTATATACAAAAGAGTTACAATCATATGCTTCAACATTAAATGGTTCATATAGAAAACGATGTCCATGTGCAACAAAATGCACAAGATGTCTCACCCATGTGAACATGAGGGGGAGAATCAAAATGAGTTATTGGTTAGTGTATTGCACTCTTTTTCCCTTTGCTATGGTTTTATCCCACTGGGTTTTCTTTGCAAAAGTTTTTAATGAGGCAATTCTAACAATATTAAAACTCTGTATCTAGATTGATTAGTGTATTGCACTCTTTTCCTTTCGATATGGTTTTATCCCATTGGTTTTCCTAGCAAGGTTTTTAATTAAGCAATCCTAACATTATTATACTTTATATAAAAAAAATAAATAAATAAATTATGAGAGCAATTAATGTACTTTTTCCTATACTAGATTTTTCACACGGGGTTTTTCTAGTAGAGGTTTTAATGAGACATTTATATTATCTATAAGTGTATCAATGTGTTGCACTCTTTTCCTTAGCTATGGTTTTGTCTTACTGGATTTTCTTAGCAAGGTTTTTAATGAGGCAATCAACAAATATTATACTACAAAGCAATATTGTGACGACCCCAGTTCCCCACGACACTGGGCCCCGCCCGGCCTAAACCCACGTGGACCACATGACACGTGACACGTATACTTTACGGGTCGTTACAAATATTATACTCTTTTTCCTATACTAGATTTTTTCCCACATGATTTTTTCTAGTAGAAGTTTAACGAGACACATTCTTTCAACAAGTGTCATCCAAGGGGGAGTGTTATGAAATAAATGGACACTTGTGCATGTATGTGATCACATTGTGAAGCATGGTTCTCACATTGAATTGTAACATCAAGCATGACTTTCACACTTCATGTAACTTGTAATCCTCTTTAATGTACACCAACTTTTCCATGTATTGTATGTGTTGTGATATGTTGTATGACTCGTGGTGTTGTATAACTTGTACATATGTAAGTACAATTATCATCATCACCAAATGACCTATATAAAGGGTGCCAACCCCATTGTAATTCATACACCAATGTATGAATGAAATCTCTACATTCTCATCTCTTACTCTCTTCTCTCTTGTCTCCTCTTCTCTACTTGTTCTAGTAGTTCTTAGTTTATGTTTTCTATACTTAAGTCTCTAGCAAGTCCAACTTAAGTTCTAGTTGGCTTACAACTTAGTTTACAACAGTTCGATATTTGTAAAATATGTTTTTTTTTTTTGTCGTGGACATGAAAAAACTCCACAATACCTATACCTTCAATTTCGGCCTTAATATAATAATGTGACAACTTCATGGCAGCTAAAGGAAGGCAAAGGAAGGCATCTTCGAGCCCCAGTTTGGAAAATTCTATGAGGAGTCGGAGAATAGGTTCATATTTATAAAAGACTTTTATCCTAATGCAACCCAAATTTTGTTTATTCAATTTTTTTAGTCTACATCATGCGTTTTGCGCGTGGGCGAAATCGAGTGTCAATATATTAAATAAAAATAAAGAGAAAAGGAAATAATACTATTTAATCTCCAATGGACTCGGTTAGTTAAGAACAATATCATTCAATTTCCTAGTTAAGAAATAATTATCACTGTGCCAATTTTTAATTTAAAATATCCAATCTTCTCCCGAAAGCCACTAAATTGATCAAATCTCCTTCCAAACCTTAAAATCTCAAAAATAACAATTGATAACACATAATTTACATAATTATAACGAATACATATACAAAAAACTACCTAACATACTTAAAGAAACCCAATATAAATTGACTCGGCAATATCTAAAGTGGTTTTCGATAGACTCGGCCAAGAACGCTATCATCCAACTTCCTTGAAATTAAAAAAAATTTATAGACATTTACCAAGAATTTTGTTTGGTATGAGGTGGAGATATCTCCAAGGAGATAACTCACATGGAGTTGGGAACTAATCTTGTTTGGTTGCCCAACTTGCTCAAGTTATCTCCCAACTTATACACTAAGTGAGAGATATATATCCACTACCCCCATATGGAGCTATCTCCCAAGAGTTGTGGACAAATTTGTAACGACTCGTGTCCTTAACCTTATTAACCAAGAATTTTGTTTGGTATGAGGTGGAGATATCTCCAAGGAGATAACTCACATGGAGTTGGGAACTAATCTTGTTTGGTTGCCCAACTTGCACAAGTTATCTCCCAACTTATACACTAAGTGAGAGATATATATCCACTACCCCCATATGGGAGCTATCTCCCAAAGAGTTGTGGACACAATTTGTAACGACTCGTGTCCTTAACCTAGTGATTAACATTAATTCAAATGTTAATTAACTCGAGTTAGGCTTGTGGTTAAACTCGACTTATCTCAATTACCGTGTGAGTATGATTGTGGTGATGTATTGTGTTTGATTGATGTGATAAATAATTAATGTAACTATAGGTGATTAATGTGAATTAATATAAAACCTATAGTTGGGAAATAAATGATAAATAAATTGATTGTACACTCAAAGTGACACATTTGAATCGTGGGGGATCACACGGGGAGACGTGGAAGTAATATGTACGCTTGGATGTATTAGTTGGTGTACGTGGCAAACAGAGAAGTCGTAAAATACATAGGTGTATATATATTTATATATATTAAAATAAAAATATTAAAATAAAATCTATAATTTGAAAAAAATAATTAATAAATTGATGGGCGCCTAGTGACACGCGGAGTCGAGGGTGACACGTGTGAGGCGTATAATAGTGTTCACGCTGAAGGTGATCGTTGGCGCACACGGTAAATTTATAGTGTGAAAATATAAATATATAAATAACTTATAGTTTTGGAATTTAATTGTTTGAACCATTTGATGACATCGAGATACGTGTACCGAGGATATCGAGGAGGAGAATAGTGTAAGATGGAGGTGTAGATGTTGGTGATAAGAGTTAGTCACGTCTCGAGATGTGTGTAATCCCATTTCAAGAACTATCAATGGTGCAAGTGTGTGAAGGTGTTAGACTTAGTGTCACCATAAAGATTGTTATTTTAACTTCATATTCTTTGGATCATCATCGAGATTCGTGCATGTGAATCTCGACGAAAGTTTATATTTAAACTTATGTCCATTAGATCTACCTCGAAATTTGTGCGATACAAATCTTAAAGAAAACTCATATTATCCTCAACCACAACACAACCGCCTCATTTGACAAAGATGAATCGATAGAGAGAAGAAGCATCTGAGGGTTTAATTTGAAGGAGAGAATCGAATTAAGAGTTGAGTTCGTGTGATTTGAAGAGATTAAACAGTTGGTGATTCGTGATTCATCACAGTCGGTAAGTCAAATTTAATTCTCAAGTTGAATTCAATGATGGATGATGAATTCTCTATGTAAAGTTGTTGTTAATCATTGTAAACGATGTAAGAACTCCATAGAGGTCCTTCCGGATGTGTCGAGGGAGTGTTTGATGTTGTTATTGTGAGTTGGGAATCGAACAAGGACTGCAGTCCTATTATATGTTCAGACGCTCGACGATGGAGCGCGCTCCTTGTAATAGGGAAGCACACTCCCATTAAGAACTGTGAGGAGCCCAGTTAGTGGAGCGCGCCCCACCAAATGAAGGAGCACGCTCCCACCCCAGAAAAATAACAATTATGCTGAGTTTTACATAGAAATCTATGAGGGCTTAGGGACAAGTTTAGGTCTAAATGTGAGGCATTGACATGTAATAACCTTAATTGATTTGTGATAGGTTCTCAAACAACGGGAAATGTCAAGTGACCCGAAAAGTTAGGAAATTGGAAATAGAGCTTAATCGAGGTAAGTATGGATTCGTTTAATTATCAACTTTGCTTAGTTATGTAGTATATTTAGTTCATATAGCTAGGTTATGGACTTGAATGGGAGCTATGTACACTTTGATATGTTTTCATAAAAAGGAAAATAGTGTTTAATGTGATTCACGAGGGTAACTCCTGAAACTAAGATTAGGTTACATAGAGATGGGTTACCTTCTCGATCTATATGTAACTTCCTATTGATTAGAGAGGTTGCATGGATTACATATTCACTAAGAAGGTTTAGGATAAAACATTCGGACAATGACAAATGGTCAAACAACACATAGGCGCAATGTGCTGGTCATGTTATGGTGTCACTGTAGCTGATGGGTAATCGAACCTAATTTTTATAAAATGGGGAAAAGTCACAGTGTAATAGCTATTAACTATATGACTTGCATTTGTTTATCTATTGGATTATATGATTTTTATATACCCTGCTAGTTATGATTGGTTCATATTGTTACTGCATATATTTCTTGATTATTATATGGATTGTTGATAGTTCTGTGAATCCGTACTTATTGAGCAAGTTGGAGCGCTCACCCCTGTGACGACCCCAGTTCCACAACCTAAACTAGTCCCCGCCCGACCTAGACTTACGTGGACCCCGAGTCAATCCTCGCGACGTCAACGCAAGCCTAGTCAGCCTTCCTAACCATTTATTATTACATTTTTAGTGAGTTATTCAAATTTGTAAGTTATCAAATTTTATGCGGAAGCGATTTCAACTTAAGCAAATCTAAACAACTCTACACAAATCAGTTAGGACATCCTAGAGTTTGGAAACCACGTATATACTCCATGTAAATATCTCACAAAATCCATATATCCCATGTGTCAAAAAAATATACATAAATAATAAAAAACATACACAAATGCGAGGGAAAGGCCGCTCCAAAGTCCTCACAATAAATCTCCTAGCAAGACGGCCCATTTCCCTTACTCGATTTCGGATCCGCACTCGATTAAACACAAGAATAACGAGCCCGGTAAGTAACGCCATGGGATACTAAACAACATTTCAAAATAAATAAATTAGTCCATATTGATGCAGATAACAAGAAAGATATAAGGATTCATGAATAAATAAAAGACTGTAAATAAATTTAAAGCAATCGATACATGAGTGTCCAAAGATGCAAATAGAAAGGCGCAAGTAGTCTCGACTAATAAGTCGTTGAGTCTTGGCAAAACATCAAGAATCGGGTTCTAGGACTTGGTACACTCACAAGTCCTAAACCCACGAGATAGTGAGACTTCTGGAACAACCACGCTAAGAACTCATACCGTGTCAAAATCAGTATCCAGTGTCGTGCATCCCGAGGTCATGACTCTGGTATGTTACTCTAGCTAGCCACTCTTTCCAAGGATCACCGTTGACTCACTTGCCCTCGGACAACTCAATTAGAATGGAATTCCAAGGATGGATAACAAAGCAATAATAAAGCAAAGAACGATAATATTCAATAGCTTAAAATGAAATACTGTGCATTTCCTAGCTGGTTTACTTACCTCGATCCACATGCTTATTCCTAACCTATCCGGCCTCCCAACACTCCAAAACGCGTTCTCGAACCTCCGTATTTCTTCCTTAGATTTCCTGATATCATTTAGTATCAATTCAAGTCCAATATCCTTGGTTTAGAACTTTTAAACCATAAAATACTACGACCAAAGTACGTTCGAGAGCTATTTCTAAAACTAATACATCATAATAATTTCAAAGTATTATCTACTAGCCCACTAGAGTTACGGTTTTAACTCTGAAAACCTTACAATTTGTCATGACAACAAGAAAGAACTTGTAGTACTCATGACGTACTTTCCATAGACTCTAAGAATACTCAAATCGGATCACAAATGGAGAAGTTACGAATTTTCTAATATAGCAAGTCAACTTGACAAACTTTATTCATTTTCAACTAAAAAATGTCTCCAAATCAATTAAATGCCACGAAACCACTCGATACCAACACAAAAAAATATTCACGGCTCGTAGAGTCAAATTGTATCAAACTCATTAATCAATTCATCTGAAAACCTAATATAAACCAATATCAAGGATAAAAACATTTACAAAACAGTTATCAATTGAATTGCATTAATTTAAATCATCAAAACCCTAACCCACGTCGGTGAAATTTATCCCAAATCGACGCAAATCAATCCAATACACCAATTAACGACAATTCATACCAATTTATATCGGAACCCCGCGAAAGAAATTGAAAAATCGCGATAATTCAAATTGAATTGAGGAAAAATGCCCGACATTGAGAATTTACCAAATCGCGAGCCTAATACCTCGTTTCCACCGTGGAAACTTAGCTCTAATTGATCGTCTTGTGATCCTCTCTATTTTGAGGAAAGAAATCGGGGAAAAATCGGATGTCGGGAGCTCATGACGAAAACCCAAATCGAGGGGTTTAGGAACGAACGAATGTCCGTTCGTTCAATTGAAACCAAATGAGTTTTTTTTTTATTTTATTTTCATTTCATGTTTTCTATATATTTATATATAAACGATTTCTTTTTATTTATTAATTCTGAAATTCCTATTTTGACGTGTTTTGACTTTCGTAAATAATAAAGCATCACACAAAAATAGAATACCTCGGTGTCTACACTTAAGATTTGGACATACGGATCACGATGAGTGGGTCCCACATACGACCTTGACATGGCACGTGGCACGAGTTAGATTTTTAGGGTCGTTACACAATCAATATTTTCGGGAATATCGACGAGCGCTAAAACTATTGGACAAAGAAGGTTTAGGAGTAACTTCTCTTCGATGTAATGACTTTCCCTTGATGTAATATATATATATATATATATATATATATATATATATATATATATTGAATTACGATTTTGTAATATCACGAGGGTTGTATATATATATATGTATTGAATTACAATTTTGTAACATCACGAGGGTTGGGAGGTTTTGCATAATCGAGGTTTATTCCGGTTTGATTTAGTTTTCTATATCGTGTTTAATATCGCAAAAAGTTTTTAATTTTCGCTGCGTTTATTATTTGTTTTACGTTGATATTTGATATACATGTATTTATCGGAGGTTGAAGGTGAGGTTGCTGGCTCTAGTTAAGTCCAGGTGGTGTACCGGGGCTTAATTAGGGTTTCAGGCTGAACGATTCTTTAATTAGAATGAGGGTCGTTACAAAATTACCCATCATTAATTATCATTTTATTACTCATCTCTCTCTTGTTTGAATGCTATTTATATCAATTCATATTTTTATTATTTAAAAATTTGAAACTTCTCTACAAGTTTAAAGTGAAACAAACATGAAAATATTAACTCTAAGGAGATAACTCTGAACTAACACTGTAAGTTAGAAAAAAAAATGAACCAAATAAGAGTATCTTTGTAACCAATGCTCAAAACTGACGCATTTGGTTGAGGGAGGAACCCAACAACAATTCAAACTCAATTTCCTTGGAAAAAAAACATACTCTGCTTGCAAAGATCATGGGCCAACATCCTACACTACTAATATTAGAATACCTTTTCACCAGTATCTCATGAATCATGACTTAAATGTTTTTGTTTAACATTCACGTTGATTCTGTACAAAATTATAGTATCAGTCATGGAGGGACTTTTTTGGGATAAAGAGGGCGGTCAGACGTTTCTATTAATACAAAAAAAGATACAAACCATCTCGGGTGGGTTGACCCAGTGGTAATGGCAAAGGGAGGAATGTGTAAATTAGACGTAAGATCTTGATTTTGATTCCAGACTAGTCAGCCAAGTGTCCAAATACCCATGATTAATTAAAAAAAAAACAAACCCAGAGAGAATGTGTATTATCAAACTCGATCTCTAGTAGATCACTAAAATACAATTAAAAATTAATTAAGGATCCGTTCAAAAACCTCATCTCACATTGGTAAGACAATAAAAAATAAAATAACAAAAAAAATAAAAAATAACAAAAAAAATATAAATGGAGATTGGTTCAATAAATGTATTGAACTATGTCCTAAAAAAGGGCAAATACCATAATATATCATAACTTTTAAGGTATTTTACAAATTTCTCTCGATGTTTTAGTTTTTACAAATATATCCAAATGTTTTAAGTTTTTTTTTTTTTACAAATTTATTCTAATGTTTCAATTTTTACAAATACATCTTAACATATTAGTTTTTTTTACAAATTTATTTTTAAATCTCTCCATTTTTTATCCTTACAAATTGTAGTCGTCATAAGTCATAACAAGATGAATTGAGAGAAACTCTTCTCAATTGCAACAACATTAGCTATAAGTAATCTCAAATCAATCCAAATCTATTCAAATGATACAATTTACATAATTTCGAAATGTACGGATGTATTTGTAAAAATTGAAACGTTAATATAAATTGTAATAATCCTCAAATGGTAGAATATATTGTGCTATTTGTAGAAAATTGAGTTGAAACTTGCTAGAAACTAGAGAAGGAAAATATTAGACTTAGAACTTCTACTACTACAAACTACTATTATAAAGGAGAAGAGAAGAAATGATAGAGTTGGAATGAGAAGTTCTTCATTCAACTTGGTGTGTTTTTACAATAAGGTTGACACCCTTTATATAGGCCCTTTGGTGATGATGATAAATGTATTTTAGACAATGCCCCCATGTCATACAATAAATTACAAGTAATTTGATAATACATGGAAGAGTTGGTGTACATTGAAAATAGTTACGAGTGACATGACAATACATGGACAAGTAAGGGTACCATTAGTGAGAAATACAAGTTGCATGACTACACAATATGTTGGTGTGCATGCATGGTCATCCATACTTCACAACACTCCCCCTTGGATGACACTTGCTTAGAAATTGTGTCTCGTTAAAATTTCTTCTACAAAAAACCCCGTAGTAAAAAAATAGTAAAAAAGAGTACACTTGTTCTCATAAATCTTAAGATGAGTATAATATTATTAGGATTGCCTCATTAAAAATCTTACTAGGAAAACTCAATGAGATAAAACCATAGCTAAGGGAAAAAGAGTGCAATACACTAATCAATAACTTCCCTTTTGTGAACATGAGTGAAACTTGTTCCGTTTCTTTACTTGCAATGTCCTTAAGTTTAGGAAAGCCAATACCATATGTAAGCCTCTTAAATGTCGTAGTTGGTAAATCTTTTGTGAATAAATCAGTGATTATCACTTGATTTGATTTGTTTGACATCAATTTTACCATTATTCTGAAGCTCATGTGCATAAAAGAATTTTGGTGAAATATGTTTTGTTTTGTCCCTTTTTATGAATCATTCACTTAATTGTGCGATACATGTTGCATTATCTTCATATAATATGGTAGGAGAATCTTTTATTGAAGACAATCCACATGATTCTTGAATATGTTCAATCATGTTTCTCAACCATACACATTCACGACTTGCTTCATGAATTGCAAGTACTTCAAAATGATTGGAAGAATTAGCAACCATAGTTTGTTTTACTGACTTCCATGATACATCAGTATTACCACAGGTGAATACATATCATGTTTGAGAACGAGCCTTGTGGGGATCAAATAAAAATTCAACATCAGCATAACCTTGGAGATTCAATTTTACTCATCTCGAGTAAAACAAACTCATGTCACTTGTTCCTCGAAGATATCAGAAAACATGTTTAACATCATTCCAATGTCTTTGAGTTAGTTAAAAGTTGTATCTTGCAAGTAGGTCGACAGCAAAAACAATATCAGGTCTTGTATAATTTGCAAGATACATAAGTGCACCAATTGCACTTAAATATGGTACATTTAGATCAAGTAGCTATTCATCACTTTCATAATGTTAATGGATCCTTATCCACTTTAAGTGATCTGACAACCATTGGAGAGTTTAATAGATGCGCATTGTCCATATAAATCTTTTTAATATTTTTTCAATATAATTTGATCGATGGACAAGTACTCCACTTGGAAAATGTTGAATTTGCAAACCAAAACAAAGTCTTGTTTTTCCAAGTTCTTTCATCTTGAATTCTTTTTTCAAGTATTCAGATGTTCTAACAATATCGTCGTGGTTTTCCGCTATATTTAAATCATCAACATATACAACAATAATCACAAATCTTATTAATTATTTTTTAATGAAGACACATGGGAAAAGTGAATTATTTACATATCCTTCTTTAAGTACATAATCACTAAGGCGTTTGCACCACGTTCGTTCGGATTGTTTCAATCCGTACAAAGACTTTTGTAATTGTATAGAATGCATGTCATGAGGTTTTGATTTTATTTCTTCGGATATTTCAAATCCTTTAGGAACACTCATATATATAACTGTTTAGGGATCCATACAAATATGTTATAACGACATTCATTACATGCATATCAAGCCCTTCGAAAACTGCAAGGCTTATCAAGAATCGAAATATGATTGTATCCATAACAGGAGAATATGTTTCCTCATAATCAAAGCTAGGTCTTTGTGAGAAACCTTGGGCTACAAGTCTTGCTTTATACCTTCTAATCTCATTTTTTTTCGTTTCTCTTTCGTACAAATACTCATTTATATCCAACGGGCTTTACGCCATCGACATTTAAACAATCGATCTAAAAACCTCTCGTTTCTTCAACGAGTCGGCTATCTTGGATACCTCTTGCCATTTTTGTCAATCAAGTCTTTTTCGACGTTCGTCCACCGACCGTGGTTACGGATCATCATCATTTTCATATATTTCAAAGGATCATCAAAACAAATTTCATCATAAAAATAATTTTGATACCAAATCAAAGGATATAATTTATTGAGATCTCATTATTTTTTAGAGGCGATTAGTCATCGTCACAATTAACTTGTTTTAACAAATCCTTATCAAAGGATTCTTGTGCTTTCTCAGGAGTATTTTGATTTGCATTTATTTTTATTCTTGTTTTCCTCTTTCGAGGAACTTTATCCTTTGAACCAACTAGTCATCCACACTTTAAGCGTTTCGTTGGTTCTTGTGCATTTTGTTGCATAGAGACATCAATTCTTGCAGGATCATTTATAGCTGAATATGTGATTTTGTCACTCGTTTTGCATCGGTAAATTCATCAAGTAATTGATTTGCAATTTGTTGCAAATGAATGATTTTTTGAACTTCAAGTTCACACTAATTTGTGCGTAGGTCATAATGTGATAAAGCTGATGCATTTTAAGCAATTTCGCGCCATTCCTTTTGAATTGACTTATTATCTCTCCCTAATGGTGGGAAAATTGCTCCATCAAAGTGACAATCAACAAAACGTGCAGTAAATAAATCCCTTGTTAGGGGCTCAAGGTATCTTATAATAGACGATGAGTTAAATTCAATATAAATCCCAAGTTTTCGTTGTGAACCCATCTTAGTTCAATTGGGAGGTGGTATAGGATCATACATTGCACAACTAAAAATTTTCAAATGTGAGATGTTTGGTTGTTGACCTATAATGAGTTGTATGGGGGAATACTCATGGTATGCACTAAGCCTATAACGAATGATAAATGCTGCATGAAAGACTGCATGTCCCCAAACTGAAGTTGGTAACTTAGTTTTTATGATTGAAGACCTAGCAATTAATTGAATGCGTTTGATCAAAGATTATGCCAAACTATTCTAGGTATGCACATGTGGAATAGAATGTTCAATGGTAATTCCTATAGACATGCAATAATCTTTAAATGCTTGAGATTGAAATTCTTCAGCATTATTAAGACGGGTGGTCTTAATTGGGTTGTCAGGGAATTTTACTTTTAACTTAATGATTTGTGCGAGCAAATGCAACATTACGAGTTGAAAGCAAACAAACATGTGACCACCTAGTTGACACATCTATCAAAACCATAAAATATCTAAATGGTCTACGGTGATGATGAATATGTCCACATATGTCTCTCTGAATGCGTTCTAAGAAAATTGAAGATTTCACAACAATTTTACTTGAAGGTGGTTTAACTATTAATTTACCTTGAGAACAACTTGCATAATTATAATCACCAGCTGAAAATATTTTCTGACTCCTTAAAGGATGTCCATGCAAATTATCAATTATTCTTCGCACCATTGACGATCTTGGATGACCAAGTCGGTCATGCCATAAAATGAATGTCTTTGGATCATTAGTTTCTTATTTAAGACGACATTCGTTTCAACATGCCTTATATGAGTAAAATATAATCTAGAGGATAAAGCTGAGAATTTTTCTAACACTTCTTTTTCCCATTTGAAACCAATGTGACATAGAGAAACTCTCTATCATTTTCGTTCATGGTTTCAATGTGATATCCATTTTGGCGAATATCTTTAAAACTAAGTAAATTTCTTCTGGATTTTTTAGAGTATAAGGCATTGTCAACATGAATTTTTGTACCCTCATGCAATATAATATTTGCTCTTCCAGAGCCATTAATCAAATTAGAGATGCCATATATTATTTGAACATTAGCCTCAACTAAATTTAAGTTGCAGAAATATTCTCTATTTTTAAGGATTGTGTGCGTTGTAGCACAATTAACAAGACAAATATCGCTCTTATTTGGTTCATGATTTGAACACATGATGTAACAACCCGTTACCTTAAGCTGATGATTAGTACTAATCCAAATCCTAATTAACCCGGGTTAGGCTCGTGGTTAAGTTCGGCGTACTTCGAATAGCGTGTGCGTACGTTTGCATGATGTATGACGTTTGTTTGTATTGTTAAATCAATTTATATATAGGTTGTTGTATGATATGGAAATATACACAGGCCTATAAAATGGAAAATACCCAATAAACAATGATTTACTGGGACACTAAGTGTGACAAGGGAGTCGTGGCACGAGTGTGCACGCTCAAAGAAACTTGTAGGCATGTCCAGTGAGTTTATTGGTGAATAATATACGATATATATATTTATATATTTTAGAATATATAAATATATATTGGAAAATAAAAGAATATTGAAAATACATGGATTATCGGATCGTCTCGAATGAAGCGTAAGTGCTTGATGTGTCAAATTTCGTGTCACTTTAAGCTATGTCATTTTAACGCATTAACCACGCGATCGGTCTTGAGATAGCATGACGCGCATCTCGAGGAAATTCATATATAAAAACAAAAATTCATTTTTATCAATTCATTCGATCGTTCGAGAGGGCTCGGGAGGGTTCGGTTGATTCCGAATCGAAGGGAGGTCGTTCCGGGAGCCGAATTTGATCAAGTTACGGAGCTTAAACGGATTAGAAGCTAGTGATCAGTACTTTGGTAAGTTTGGTTTTCAAGTTTGTTGAAGCTCGATTCGATGGTGATGATCAAAATTTGTTGAATTGAGGTTGTTGATTTGAATGGGTTTATAACCTCATTACAGGTCCTCCCAGATTGATTGGGAGTGTAATTGTTGAGTTTGGATGTGTTTGAGTCAAAACTAGATCAACATAGGTACGCTGCTGTTGCAGGTCTGGTGTGCATAGCGCGGTAGGCAATGGCCATAGCGTGCTACTCGTTCTGGGGAAGATGACTGACTTATGGATAACGCGTTATCCATGTCATGTAGCGCGCTATCAAACCCCTAAAACCAGCAATTGAGCTGAGTTTTATGAATCATGTCTGGAGGACTTATGGACTGATCTAGGGGTTCTAAATGTAGTATAATGAACCTATATTGCCCAAATGATTAGTGATAGGTTGAGGAACACCGAGGAAGAGTGAGATAATCGAAAAGTTAGGGAGTTTGAGAAACAGGGACTTAGACCAAGGTAAGTACCAATTCGCTTATTTATCAATATTACCTAGTTTTTTTTAGTATATATAGCTCATATAGTTGTTAGAATGAAATGGGGGGATTATGTATACTGTGATGGATTTCAATAAATGGAAAATGGTGTATAATGTGACTATGCTATAACTCATGATTTTGAGAATATGTTTATAGGAGATGGGTTCCCTTCCCGATCTATATATAACTCTGCTCAATTCAATAGGTTGTATGGATTACATGCACATTAGAGGGTTTGGGATAGAACCACTAGGCATTAATGGATGGGCTAGAGAGCATATCAACTAATATGTTGGTCTAGCAATCGTGCTAATGGCGTCGGTGGTAATCGACCGTAGTTTTATAAATTAAATGGGAATCACAGTGTAATAGTCCAAATTACTTGCTTTGTATCTGATTATGTATTGAATATATATGCTTTCCATATTCTTGTTAGATACCATTGGTGCATGTTGTTATTGCATGATATCCTTGTTTACTATATAAAATGTTGATGATTAGTGTGAATCCATATTTACTGAGCAAGTTGGAGCGCTTACCCCACCTAACATTACATGTAGATTCGACAAGCGCTACGACTACGGGATGGAGAAGTTATATGAGTTTTGTGTCTTCTCTTCAATGTAATGAGCCTTCTTGTATATATAAACTCTGTTTGACATATTTGATGTTTATAAACAGGGTAGGGGTGATTTATATATGGTTTCAAGTTTTGATAAACTTTGTATTTCGGTATATTTGTATATATCGAAAAAGTTTTAAATTTCTGCTGCGTATATGATTTGTTTTATTTCGATAATCAATATATAATAGTTTTTATCAGGTGTAGGTGGTAAGGCTGTTGGCTCTAGTTAAGTCTGGTAAATCTGGGCTTAATTAGGGTTTTAGGTCGGGTATTGCCCTAATCAGGTTATGGGATGCGACACATGATTTGATGATCCATCTAGATAAACAATGTTTGATAAATTAGAAAAAAAAAGACATTTCATTTATAATAAGAAACTAGTACATAGGGATTAAAAACATGACAAAAAACTAGTGCATAAAATTATAGAATTTGAGAAGCATTACATGTGATCATTAAAAACATCAAGACTAGTGTTTGGATTATCATGAAAATTTGGGACATCCATATAATTAATGTCCTATGAGCCATCTCCAACAGTGAAGTTCATCTCAATTGTTTTGCCTTTCTCCTTTAAAGAGTTTTGATAAATATCAATAAAATGCTTAGGTGTACGACATACATGAGCCCAATGGCCTTTTAGACTACACCTGTGGCATGGTTGGTCACGATTACGAGCATGCCCATTTTCAGCAGCATTCTTTCCCTTATTCTGAGGGGTGTCATTTCTATTCCATTTTTTTAAGAACTTATCGCCACATAATTTAGAATAGGGTTTGCCACGATCTTTGTTAATTTATCATTTGCCCTTTCCACGTCCCTGGTTTTTCTTTCTTTAACCGTTTTTATGGTCATTATAAGATGCAACATTTGCTTCATTAATTGAAGCGAAACTAGTTGGGCCGGAGTTATGGTTCTTCAATAGAAGCTCGTTATTTTGTTCAACCATCATGAGACAAGAAATTAATTTCGAGTACTTTTTAAATTGACCCGATCGATATTGCTAGTGCAACAACAGATTTGAGGCATGAAAAATACTGAATGTTTTTTCCATCATTTCCTCATCGGATATATTTTCTCCACATAGCCTCAAATGAGAGGTAATACTAAAGATGGTGGAGTTATGCTCATTGAATGTTTTGAAATCTTGTTGCATAAGATTCAACTAGTCGTTTTGAGCTTTTGGAAATATCACCGTCTTTTGGTGATCATATCGCTCTTTCAAGCTTAACCACAAGGTGAGAGGATCTTTGATAGCGAGGTACTCACTTTTCAGACCTTCATGGAGATGATGATGAATGAATATCAATGCTTTTGCACGGTCTTACATTGATGTTTCATTTCCTTCTATAATAGTTTCTCTTAAGTCTTTAGCTTGGAGATGTATCTCGACATCCAATTGCCATGACAAATAATTATTGCCAGTGATATCGAGGGCAACAAATTCAAGTTTTTGAAGGTTTGTCGTAGTCTGAAAATATGTCAAGAAACTGGGTAAATATTTTTTCTATTTTATATAAAATAAATAATATACGATTAAATATATGTTCACAACTCGATTATTAATATACAAAATCTAATACTTGTATGAGTTGGTGGGATAACCTTCAGGTTGGGCGGCAAGATAAAGTCTACTTAAAACCATGCCTCATCGAACGGGATAACCCATATCCCTTTCAATGTTTAGCTTTACCGGGGATAAGGCTTACCCACTATCAACCCAAACTCGTAGCACTATTTACAATATAAAAATCAAGAATAGAACATAACTAATCATTTGTAGTATAACGAGAAAACTAGTTATGTCACACATTGACTTTTGATTTATGATGTAGAAGATCGTACAAGACGTAACTACAGAGCATACTTTCACAGTTGGTAACGTTATAATGCACAACGTATGAATAAAGTATGTATATATATAAGTTATGCATGTAATCAAAAGAAAGCAACCATGATAACATGGAAATAAATTAGACTTATTTAAATTAACAGAAATTATACATTCCTAGCTTTGTTTATTTAGCAAGCCTTCTTGAACTTCAAAATCTGAGTTGGAACTTGTTAAGAATTAGAGAAGGAAAATAGGAGACTTAGAACTTCTACTACTACAAACTATTGCTACAAATGAGAAGAGAAGAAATGTGGGAATTGGAATGAGAAGTTCTTCATTCAACTTGGTGTGTTTTTACAATGAGGTTTGCACCTTTTATATAGACCATTTGGTGATGATAATAAATGTTCTTTAGACAATGTGTACAAGTAACACATGCACCCCATGTCATACAACACATTACAATTAATTTGAAAATACATGGAAAAGTCGGTGTATATTGGAAATGATTAAAAATAACATGACGACAAGTAAGGGTATCATTAGTGAAAAATACAAGTTACATGACTACACAATATGTTGGTGTGTATGCATGGTCATCCATCCTTCACAACATTATTCACCAAAAAAAAATGTATTGAGCCATTTATAATTTACAAAAGCTTTATTTTACTCCGAAAAATGAAATTTTTTTATCTATTGCCCTAATAAAAAAAAGACCTTAAACGGTTGCATTCAACGTTCATCACATGTGCATCTCACGTGTTAATTGTATTCAATCAGATGCGTTGTTTCACTCTTTCTCCACCCTCCCCTCTTGTTTCTCTTCCTTTTCTCTCAACTCTCCTTTTTAAATATGTTGTTTCATTTTTTCAACGCCCTTCCCTCCTTTTTCTCTTCGTTTTCTCTCTACTCTCCTTTTTGTTTCGATCTTTTCATCATCACATACGTTTTTTCACTCTTTCGCCGCCTTCCCCTCCTATTTCTCTTCATTTTCTCTCAACTTTCCTCTTTGTTTCGATCTTTTCATCATCCCCTAATCGATGATTAGATCTACATTCTCTCACTTTTGACCTGCATTCTCTCATTCTATCGACTTGCCATCTTGTTTGCCCATCGCGCTCGATCTTTTCATCATTGCTCTCGGTTTTTTCATCATCCCCTGATCGATGATTAGATCTACATTCTCTCGCTTGTGACCTACATTCTCTCGCTCTATCGACTTACCATCTTGTTTTCTCATCCTTCAAAGAATAATCACACTTGTACTTTTGCAAATATTCACTTGTTTCCTAATTTATCTTTTTCAGTTCTTCCTCTGTTTCTCTGTCAATCTTCTCTCGCACATAAAATCGTAGGAACTGCAACCTCCATTAATGGTCACCATGTCCTTCGCTCTACTCCCACCACCATTCCGAAGGCACTTACTATACACGCCTAATCGCCGCCACCACTACTTGGTTCCGGTATGGTTCACAACTCAATTCTTAATTAGTGTTTGTTATGTGTGGTGTTTGATTAAATATCCATGAGATGATTAATTTGTTTACAATAGATGGGTATGTCTGATAACATGTTTAATAGGGTGCCCTGAAGTTATTTGATGAAATGCTCGTGAGAATATTGATCTTATTTTATAGTCAGTTATAGCCCTAAATTCCATTATTCCTCCAATATAAACTTTTGTAATCACTACTGTCCATACAATCACTAATTCCATGATACTATTGAATATTAATTGAAAATTCAAAAAGAGTTGCATGTATGAATATATATATATATATATATATATATGTAAATAATCCTAAGTGAGATGTAAGGCAAAATGGATGCTATGTAATTCCATAGTTCTATAGCTGAAGTGAATGTCAATATTCTTTAAAGTCTCACCAAATCTAGAAAGAACAGTGGTGGCCTTCCCAAACCTTATGGCTCAAGGCCATTGTGGTTCATCATTTTATTGTTATTTTGGATTGATTTTTTAGTTTTTGAATGGATTTGGTCTTTGGAGTATTGATGATTTAGAGAAGCATAATCTATGTCCAATGTGGATTGTTTGATGTTTGGTTGTGTTTGGAGAGATTTCTTGATGGGTTTTTTAGAGGGTTCTTTATTGTCAATGTACACAAAGTTTGATAGCTTTAAGAATTAGATTCTTGTATTGTGAATTGTTCATAACATCTACGATTTATATTAGACATCATTTGCAAAATAAGCGTGAACTGAAAAATGCTAACTATATACTATTAATTCTAATCTCAACACATTAATCAATACCAAAAGCCCTGTTGAAAATAAAGCGTTCCCGATCAGTGTCATTGATTATTTGTTATTGTGTATCACACGCCATGTGTCACGAGCCATTAAATTATGCTATGCTACTAACAATCCATTGAGATATTCCTTGTGTAGCTCCATATATGCAATCATCTTATTTAAGGCAATGTGCAAGATATATGCAATCGTCAGATATGCAAGATATTCCATAGGAAAGCAAGATCATACAAATAAGGAAGGATATCTACATACAAGGAAACTCAAGAAGATATCAATCAAAAGAGTTTCCTAAATCTCATTTGCATAGATTCATTGAATGAGAAGTCAAAGTTGTGCACAAGTATTCTCTATAAATAGCTCAATACTCATCAGCCTTATGTATTGATTTGAACTACTTTGTTTTTTGTGTGTTATTACTGTAAAAGTAAAAGTGAGGATAAGAGCACTATCTCACGAGTTGTATTCACACACGCACTTAGGCTAAGGGGACTTAGCCTACACTCGAGGGATCTCATATCATCTCGAACTCCAAGGGGATCTTAGAGATACTTGTGTAAAAGCCTAGAGATAGGGGGAGTGATTAGTACATTAGGACTTGGTGAGGGATTACCAACTTGAGAGAAAACAAGTGAGGAGTCATGTTGTATAATCGCTCTTTATTTCTTAGTGGATCTTACACCTGGGCGTGGCCCCGCAAACGTATGACGGGAGGTCCGAACTGCGTAAACAATTTGTGCGCGTTATTTACTTTACTACAATTTATTTTTCCTTGCTATTTTTATTTAAGACAGAAAGCTCGTATTTGTGCCCACAACGCTCATATATACCGAGGCTCTGTCTGTGACCACAAAAACATTATGTGTAAATAGAGACATTACATTTTTCAATTGGTATCAAAGCCTAACACCTATTCCTTTTGTTGTGTCAAAGAAGGCAAGTCGTAATTTCAAGTAATGTCTTATCCTAATCAATCTGATCAACCCGAAGGTGCCTCAACAACGAAACCACCACTTCTCACGGGCACTAATTACACGTATTGGAAGTCTCGCATGGAAGGATTCATCCTATCCATTGATGTGAAAGCATGGAAGGCCATTGAAAAGGGGTACTCGGTCCCTGAATAGGATGGTAAACCAAAGAACATGGATGATTGGACAGAGGCTGAGGAGAGATTGATGCTTGCGAATGCCAAGGCCTTGAATGCTATATTTAGTGGTGTGAACCAAGAACATCTAAAGCTTATCTCATCATGCAAAGTTGCACGAGATGCGTGGAAAATCCTTCAAAACGTATTTGAAGGAAATGATGATGTACGTGACTCTAAAAAGTTGTTGATGTCCTCACAATTTGAAGCACTGCGAATGGGCGATGACGAGACTATTGCCGAATATACTGCCAAGCTAAAAGATATTGCGAATCAAGCTAAAGAACTCGGCAAAACCTACAAGTATAGAAAACTTGTCGAGAAGGTTATCAGATCTCTTCCATCTTAGTTCTATGTCAAAGTTGCTGCAATCCATGAAACCAAAGGATTGAAGAACATACAGTTTGACGAGCTGATGGGTTCCCTTACAACATTTGAGATGCATCTAAATCAGAGTCAAAAGCATCTAAAAATTGCTTTGAAAGCCAGTGCCAAAAAAGGTCAAACTTAAGAAAGTGAACTCGCCTTGCTCACAAAGAAGTACAACAAACTATTTAAAAATGTCCATGGCAATAAACTCAGTGGCTTCAAACGAAATCCAGCTGGTGAAGGAAAAAATAAATGAGTTTAGTGTCGAGAATGCGACGGGTTTGGACACTATCAAGCTGAATGTCCGAACTTCATAAAGAAGAAAAAGAAATCCCTCAGCACAACCTTGAGTGATTCAGAGTCAGATGATGAAAGCAACAAAAGTAATCATGTTGCGTTTATTTCCATCGGTACACCAGAAAAACAACCAGCTGAATGGAATGCTTTCACTACTCATCCAGCAATTGTGACCACAGACTCTAACAACATCCCATCTAAAGAGGCAATAATCCCGATTATGAATCTGATTTAGATTCCACTAATTATGTTTATTTTGCAGACTTAAAAGAAGCTTACAATGAGATGTATGAAAAATGGTTGGAGGTTTTCAACAAGAACATCTTGTTGTCCAAAGAAGTTATTCATCTTAAGCAAAAACTAGATGATGTACTAAAGATGGGAAAAAGAACTCAAGATCCTAAAGGTTTTGACTACTCCAATAAGACATCCACATCAGCTCAAGCACAAAAAGTAAGAAGTCATACTCGAAAAGGAAGAAAGAGATCGTCACAACGATTCAGACCCATATGTCACTATTGTGGAATGAATGGAAACGTACGACCCCGATGTTTTCAAATGCACAGGGAGCTTGCTAGGAGACAAAATTCCATCACAAGAAGAAGCTCTTCCACAAAGAAAGCTTCCCATCATCAGAAATGGGAACCAAAAAACAACACAAAGTGCAATGTAGCTCATGTCTCCCTAAAAGCTACATCTTCTGCAGACTGGTACTTCGACAGTGGATGCTCCAAACATATGACGGGTAATATCTCATTTTTTTCTGACTATCAACCCTTTAAGGATGACATGTAACTTTCGGTAATGGAGTTCATAGAAAAGTAATTGGAAAAGGAACATTGCATGTTGTCAGGTTACCTTCATTAACAGATGTACTTCATGTTGAAGATTTGAAAACCAATCTCATAAGCATCAGCCAACTTTGTGATCAAAAATTAAGAGTCAAATTCATAAAGGAAGAATGCATGGTTATTGATCATCAAGGATAGTGCATCTTGAGAGGGCTGCGCTCATCTGATAACTGCTATCTCCTGCAATCATCTATTCATATTAAAAACAGTCATGCCCAGAACATCTGTGCCTTTACAAATGCCGATCGGAGGCTGAAGTTTGGCACCAAAAACTTGGGCATGTGAGCTACCAATAGCTCAAAAATTGTCAGACTTAGGTGCAGCTAGAGGACTTCCTCCAATCCCCTCTGTCCGCAACAGCGTATGCGGTCCATGCCAATATGGAAAGCAGCGTCGAGAAGCTTACAAATCAGGAGATAGACGTTCAACTACAAGAATACTGGAGCTCCTACACATTGACTTAGTTTGACCTACTCAGGCGATCAGTCTTGGAGGAAAGAAATACATTCTTGTATGCGTAGAAGACTTCTCACGTTTCACATGGGTATTCTTTCTTCGTTAAAAGTCTGATGCCTTTGATGAATTTTGAGACCTATGCATCAAGCTTCAAAATGAGAAACCTGCAACAAAATCTCAAATCACTCGAATCCGTAGCGATCATGGTAAGGAATTTGAAAACTCTAACTTTGATGACTTTTGCAGGAGTTTAGGGATCCATCTTGAATACTCAACACCCATCACTCCACAACAAAATGGAGTTATGGAGCGTAAGAATCTTCATATCCAAGAAATGGCTTGAGTAATGTTGAACTCAAAAGGAGTGGCACAGAATTTATGGGCTGAAGCTGTGCAAACAACCTGCTATATCATTAACCGAATATACTTTTGTCCTCACACAATACATACATCATATGAGGTTTGGAAAGGTAAAAAGCCAAGTTTGAGTTATTTTCATATTTTTGGCAACAAGTGTTTTGTTTTAAGAGACAGGGAACAGGTTGGAAAGTTCGACAAGAGAGCGATGATGGCATCTTTCTAGGATACTCCACAACAAGTAGAGCCTTTCGGGTATATGACCTGCGTACAAAACAGATCATGGAATCAATCAACGTTGTTGTAGATGATATTGTAAGCAGCCCTGAAAAAGCCTTTGAAACGGTACATCCTCAGCCACACAACGATGAAAAAACTCTATAACCAGCATCTGTACCCACATGTGATGAACCATTCTTTGTTTCTGACTGAACCACGCAGTGAGTATGGTGACAACTCCAGTTAAGATTTTACTACTGATCAATCCATATCTTTTCAGGATGTACCTATCATAGAACCCTAATCTTCTATCCAAGCAAATTTAAGGGTTCAAAAAGACATTCCTATGTCATCTATAATTGCAGATATCTCTCAAAGGATCACCACACGAGACGTCCCAAAAAAAGACTGTAAGAAACTTGTTGGATACACATGTTGTCCATTATCTCTTAAACCTAAAAATGTGAAAAAAGCTATGATGGATGAGTGTTGGGTGAATGCTATGCAAGAAGAACTCCTACAATTCCAACGAAATGAAGTATAGAAACTAGTACCACGACCACTGCATGTCAACATAATTGGAACCAAGTGGGTATTCAGAAACAAAATGGATGAAAATGGAGCGATCACTCAAAACAAGGCACAACTAGTTGCACAATGATATAGTCAAATTGAGGGAATCAATTTTGATGAAACCTTTGCTCCAGTTGTTTGTCTAGAGTCCATTCGAATTCTCTTGTCCTATGCATGTAACTTGAATATCACTCTCTAACAAATGGATATTCAAAGTGTCTTCCTCAATAGTGTCCTCACTGAAGAAGTGTATGTTGAGCAGCCAAAGGGTTTCATTGACTCTCATTATTTGGATCATGTTTACCATCTTAACAAGGCTCTCTATGAATTGAAAAAAGCCCCATAAGCTTGGTACGAGAAACTCACCACCTATCTATTATGTAAGGGGTGTCGAAGAAGAGGAATTGACAAAACACTATTCATCAAGACCAAGTCTTCCCTTGTCCTCATTGCATAATTCTATGTATATGACATAGTATTTGGATCGACCTCCTCCTCCCTAGTACAAGAATTCATCACAAACATGCGAGAATAGAACTTGAGATGAATATGGTTGGTGAGTTGAAATTTTTTCTTGGCCTACAAATCCAACAAAGTTCACAAAGAACTTTCATCTCCCAGAGTAAGTATGCTGAAAATATTGTAAAAACGTTTGGTCTCAATTTATGCATGACACATACGCACACCTATGGGCACAAATGACAAGCTCACTAAGGATGTTGTGGGCACATCCGTTGATCCCCACATGCATCTGTGGCGTGATTGGTAGCTTACTCTACCTAACAGTCGGTCGACCAGATCTATGCTTCAACATCGGGGTTTGTGCACGCTATCAAGCATCTCCAAGAGAATCACATCTCATTGCGGTAAAACGTATTATTCGCTATGTATCATCCACATTAAATTATGGTTTATGGTACTCTAACGAATCTAATCTATGTTTAGTTGGCTTTAGTAATGCAGATTGGGCATGAAACATTGATGATCGTAAAAGTACATCGGGTGGTTGTTTTTATGTTGGTACTAATCTTGTTTCTTGGTACAACAAAAAACGAATTCAATCTCTCTCTCCACCTGCAGAGAAACCGAATACATTCTTTGTGGGACAATCTTTTACTCACTCACATGGATGCGTCACATGCTTGATGATTACATTATTCCATGGGTACAGCTCACCGTCTTCGGTGATAACAAAAGTGCTATTGATATCTCAAAAAACCAGATACAACACTCTCGCACCAAACACATTGATCTCATGTATCAATTTCTGCGTGATTTGGTTGATTGAAAGGTTGTCATACTTGAGCACTTAGGCACTAAGAAACAACTAGCATATATTTTTACTAACGCATTGGATGGATCAAGGTTTGAGTTCCTTCGAGGAGAATTTGGAATGTGTCGACCCCCGTCTTTCTCTAGTTAGTTTCTGAATTTTAAAAATAAAGGTGGGGTCGGTCCATAGAATGTTCAGTTTCCATAACTGCCTTAGTCTTTTACAACCATTTCCACTTTCTTTTGGAGATAAGTTTCCATAACTCCAACATTTCTAAATTCCTTGCTCACTTAATTAGGAGAGTAGTGGGTAGGTGCTCGGTTAATTATGATTGGGTTTGATTTATTTCTCTCTCTCTTGTCTTAACCATCTCTTCATCTTCTCCGCCACCTTCTCATTATCTCTCTCGCTGCATGCGCAATCTCCGCCGTGCTCTTTTGTTCTTGCACAATGGCCTCCACTCGCCATTCTAGGGACATCACCACCACATAAACCCCTCTTCAGATGTACTCTCGTCGACCTAAAGGAGTTCCACCACCACCTCCAGTCTTCCATATTTCATCTTCTTCTTCGTTCGGTGTTGGTCCTACTACTAGTGAAGGGCCTACTCATGATGTGCTGATAGGTCTGTACCTATCTCCACAACATCCCTCATGTCATCACACCCACGTCGTCGACGTCGTCAGGTTCGCGTTGATGGCTCGTCTGTCTAATCTCGACCTAGGTTTGCCCCTGCGGCTTCTGCTCCTCCCACTCATGCGTCTGTCCCCATACCAGAACCTCACATTTTGAGGTTGTACTCACAGATGCTCCTCCTCACCCTGAGCCCGAGAATGTGGTTTCCCCACCCACATACATTCGTGCCTCTGCTGCCTTCTTTTCCCGTTTCTTCACCAGGGATGCAGCAGGACTCTATGACGCCTTGGATGGATCTAAGTTTCACTCTGAGCAACAGCTGGATGAGAAGACCTATAAGCACTACAAGGTACATCAGTTCTTGGAGGCTAGAGGTATTTAGAACCTCTTCACTTTCCCTCGAACCTACAATGAAAACCTTGTTCGCGAGTTATATGCCAATTTATCCCCATCTATGGCTAATCCATCCTCTCCTCATTTCTTTCGAGTTTACATTCGTGTCCGAGTGTGTCACTTCTCCCCTTTCACCATTGCCGAGTTACTTGGCTTTCCCACTCATAATAACTCCCCTGTCTCCTATCCATCAGGTTTTCGTGACAATCTTGACATAAATGATGTCACATCCACCTTAACAGGTGATCGAGTCCAAGAAGGCCAATGAGGAGCACGTCTCATAGCCTCTGATCTTACTGCCCTTTACTTCATTTTGTTCATTCATGGCACTCATAACCTATTTCTTGTTCGACATGATGCCACTGTCCTTCCGGAGGACTATCTCATTCTTTATGCTATCGGTCAGGGCATTACTGTCAACTATGGGCACATACTATTCAAGGCTATCTGCCTTCGTGCCCTCAACATGAAATATTAGAAAAATATATCCTTCCCTTGTCGATTCTGCCTCTCCTCATTCTGAATAGGTCTTCTCTGTTCCTCTTGACGTTATTATTGAGGCTCCTGTCCACACCATTCGTTCCATCATTCTCAAGGCTTCTTCCCCTCATCTTGCTGATCTGCCTATCTCCACTGCCTTGAAACCAGTTGAGTACCCTGTAGAAGCTCTGATCTTCCCACCAGACCCTTCTTTCACCCCTCCCACCAGTCCTTCAGCGACTGTGGGCATATCTGATCAATCCTCTCATGTTCCTCTCCTCATGACGGATGACCAGTATGCTAAGCTCTCCTATCTCTATTTGGACTACCTAAAGTAAGCTGACAAGCTTCGTGACATCTTCGAGTCTGCAGGACGGCTAACTCCAACTGGCCCGTAACCCCTTTGTACTATGTGTTCACAAGGGGGAGTACTAGGATTTAGATGATATGATGGGGCAGGGCGTGTTAGGATTAAGGGGGAGTAACAATTAGAAACAGTTTTGTTAACTTTTTGATGATTCAGTTTGTTTTTTGAACCTCAGTTGACATTATTATCTCAAAATAAATTTTATATATTTGGTTTTTATCATTCGTTTTTGATTACATATATAATCCATGCATTGAGTTGTGACACACAGATAACAAAGGGGGAGATTGTTGAAAATAAAATGTTCCCGATCAGCGTCATCGATTATTTGTTATTGTGTGTCACAGCCATTAAATTATGCTATGCTACTAACAATCCATTGAGATATTCCTTGTGTAGCTCCATATATGCAATCATCTTATTTAAAGCAATGTGCAAGATATATGCAATAATCAGATATGCAAGATATTCCATGGGAAGGCAAGATCATACAAACAAGGAAGGATATCGACATACAAGGAAACTCGAGAAAATATCAATCAAAAGAGTTTCCTAAATCTCCTTTGCATCGATTCATTGAATGAGAAGTCAAATTTGTGCACAAGTCTTCTCTATAAATAGCTCAATACTCATTAGCCTTGTGTATTGATTTGAACTACTTTGTTTTTTGTGTGTTATTACTGTAAAAGCAAAAGTGAGGATAAGAGCACTATCTAACAAGTTGTATTCACACACACACACTAGTCTAAAGGGACTTAGCCTACACTCCGAGGGGATCTCGGATCATCTCGAACTCCAAGGGGATCTTGGAGATACTTGTGTAAGAGCCTAGAGATAAGGGGAGTGATTAGTATATTAGGACTTGGTGAGGGATCACTAACTTGAGAGAAAACAAGTGAGGAGTCATGTTGTATAAGTTGTAATCACTATTTATTTCTTAGTGGATCTCACACTGGCGTGGCCCCATGAGACGTAGGACGGGAGGTCCGAACCGCATAAACAATTTGTGCGCGTTATTTACTTTCTTGCAATTTATTTTTTTCTTGTTGTTTTTATTTGTCAAGATAGAAGCTCGTATATGTGCCCACAACACTCATATATACGAGCCTCATCGTGACCATAGAAACATTCAGTATAAACAGAGACATTACATTTTTCAAGCCCTATGGATTAAATAACATCTTTCTATACCATTTGGTTCATACATATGTGCTTGATTTAGATTGAACCCATATATGCACAAGAAATTTTGCTAAAGGAAAGATTTATATACATGATGTTATAATGTGTATTTTAAAAACTGATTCTTAATCGCATGTTTCCATTTGGGAATTGAAAAGGCTAAGTGAATTCTCTTTGTGTCATTCAAGGTACCAAGCAAGCCTCATCTTCAATACTTTTGAAGGACCACCAATACCTTAATAAAATTTATTCTTTTGGGTTTTAGGAGTGATTGCACGGGGTTGCCCGAGATCCTGTCATTGTGGCGTGTGGTATTTGTTTCTGTAGTTCCCTATTTGTTTTTCTTCTTTGTTTGCTTCTGCTTATGTACGTTAAATACTATTAATTGACAACGCTATGCTCGTGAACATGTTCATTAAATTGGAAAGTACTACGAAGAATGATCAACCTTAGACTCACAATTTTAAATGTACATATTTTTTTTGTTTCTTTGTTTACTTCGATTGTGTTATGGTCTATATGGATATAATCTCTTAGCTGCCCAAGTTTGGTTAAATAGATTTTTGCCCAAACATTTTGATAATGATTTCCTCATACTTTGGTTCTACAAGTTTGAATTGGTAGTCTACGTGTTCTTCTGAGCATTGGATTGTAATCTTCTTTGTGTCATTTAAGGTACCAAGCAAACCTCACCTTCAATTCTTTTGAAGGAGCACCAATAAGATTTATTCTTTTGGGTATTAGGAGTGATCGCATGGGGTTGCCCATGATCTTGTCACTATGGCGTATGGTGTTTATGTGTGTAGTTATCTCTTTGTTTTTTTTTCCTTTGTTTTCTTCTACTAACGTATGTTAAATACCATTAATCAACTGCGCTATGATCGTGTGCATGTTCATTAAATTGGAAAGCACTACGAAGAATGATCAACCTTAGCATTACAATTTTAAATGTACATATTTTTATTTTTTTCTTTGTTTACTTCTACTTGCATACGTGAACTACCATTAATCGAGCGCTACGCTCATTTACATGTTCTTGAAATTGGAAAGCACTACGAAGAATGATCAAACTTAGACTCACAATTTCAAGTGTACATATTTAATTATTTATTTAGATTTATTTTATCAAATTTATCTAATGAAAATTGTAATGTTTTCCCGGTAACATAAAATCAAGTTTTTCTAATGACTTGTGTTCATTTCAAAATTGAAAATCATATAAACTATTAGTTTTAAAGTCTGAAGAGGATTTTCAACTATATTCTTAGTTTACATGTTTAGCAGTGTCCTCAAATTGCTACATTCCTGAAATATATCTATTTGTTTACATTGCAGTCCTTGAATTGATCTTCTTTGTTAAATGAATGTTTATTCTTCTTTTGCAAAGCCGTCAATCATTATGTTATAAAAATAATGTATGCTGCCAAACCATTCTTTGTCAAAGTGTCAAAACATACTTTAGTTTCAATACCAAACCTTTTATATAAAGAGGAGATAGAATTGCATTCTGCGCAGAGGAATTATTTGTTTCCTTCTGGTTATGTACGTTAAATACCATAATTGACCACGCTATGCTCGTAAACATGTTAAATAAATTGGGAAGCACTATGAAGAATGGTCAACCTTAGACTTACAATTTAAAATGTACATATTTTATTTTTTTGTTTCTTTACTTATTTCGATTGTGTTATGGTCTTTATGGATAATAATCTCTTAGCTGCCCAAATTTGGTTAAATAGATTTTTGCCCAAGCATTTTGATAATGATTTCCTCATACTCTGGTTCTACAAGTTTGAATTGGTAGTCTACGTGTTTGTATGAGCATTGGATTATAATCCTCTTTGTATAATTCAAGGTACCAAGCAAACCTCACCTTCAATTCTTTTGAAGGAGCACCAAATACCTTAATAAAATATATTCTTTTGCATATTAGGAGTGATCGCACTAGGTTGTCCGGGATCTTGTCACTGTGGTGTGCGGTGTTTATGTGTGTGGTTCTCTGTTTGTTTTTTTTCTTTTGTTTTCTTCTACTAACGTACATTAAATACCATCATTCGAGCGCGATATGCTCGTGTACATGTTCATTAAATTGGAAAATACTACGAAGAATGATCAACCTTAGCCTTACAATTTCAAATGTACATATTTTTGTTTTTTTCTTTGTTTACTTCTACTTGTGTACGTGAACTACCATTAATCGATCGCGCTATGCTCGTTTACATGTTCTTCAAATTGGAAAGCACTACAAAGAATGATCAAACTTAGACACACAATTTCAAATGTACATATTTAATTTTTTATTTAGATTTGTTTTATCAAATTTATTTAATGACAATCATAAAGTTTATATTTTCCTGGTAACATAAAATCAAGTTTTCCTAATGACTTATGTTCATTTCAAAATTGAAAATCATATGAACTACTTGTTTCAAATTCTGAAGAGGATTTTCAACCATATTCTTAGCTTACATATTTAGCAGTGTCCTCAAATTACTACATTCCTGAAATATATCTATTTGTTTACATTGTAGTCCTTGAATTGATCTTCTTAGTTAAATGAATGTTTCTTATTCTTTTGCAAAGCCGTCAATCATTATGCTATAAAAAATAACATATGCTACCAAACCATTCTTTGTCAAAGTCTCAAAACATACTTTAGCTTCAATCACCAAACCTTTTATACAAAAACGCAAATAGAATTACATTATGTCCAAAAGAATTATGATTTATTCCTTCTTTTGGAATTTGATTCTTTAAATTATTTTGCTTCAAATATGATTTTCTTCGGAGTTCATCTGATTGCTAAACACAATTGTTAATATATTGTTGATTTTTCAATTGTGTTATGGTCTTTATGGATATAATCTATTCTTGCCTAATTTTGATTAAATAGATTTTTGCCCAAGCATTTTGATAATGATTTCCTCACACTCTGGTTCTACAAGTCTGAATTGGTAGCCAACGTGTTCTTCTAAGCATCTGATTGATTTTTCTGTCATTTCATGAAGGCTTTGCTAAAAAAAGTTAAGATACATCTTCCTCAACTAATAACATGTCTATGTTTGAGTTATTTTTCTGCATAAAACCATTCATGATGGCTTCACCAGATGAAAATCATACTAAAGTATAATCCGAGAATCATGTTTTGTGTGTCTAGATTAAATTTATATATTGTTATATAATCTTTTTTAAGTTTCTTTTAAAAAATAAGTAGAATATGTCAATGTTGATTAATGTTTTTGCTCTCTTTTCATTCCGTTTCTAATTATTAATTTATTCACATTATGAATTTGCTTGGGCTACTAATGAATGAGATGTCTTCGCAGCAATAGAGGATAACATGCGGTAACAAGATAAAAAATGTGGGAAAGATATAAAAGAATAAAAAAAGAAGGCATCAACGGACAACGTAGGACATTCTATGCGAAACTGTCTAAAGAAGAAAAAGAAAGGAGAAGACAACTAAGTAGTTTGGCTTATAAGCGACGTAAATTATCAAAAGAGAAGGAAGTAAGAAGATAGCTGAAGGAGAAAATATGGATTATGAAAGTGGTAATTGATTCAAATAATATTTACCTTCCTTTTGATTAGGGATATATATGTTTTTTTTAATAATGATAAAGTTATTTTGATGATTGTGTATTTCATTTTGTAGGATCCACATCAATGGCTATCGATTGTCTTGATGAAAGATTAACATCAATTGGAATGTTAGGGAAAAACATTGAAAGAAATACAATTAAAGTATTTTTAAACAATATATATATTTACTTTTCTCATGGACATACTTATATTTTAGTTTCCTTAGACGTATTTGGTGATCTTAAACAATATATATTTTAACGAGAAAATCTCAAACGTTAAATGCAAACTTGTTATGCTCACAAATACGTGATGGCGATGACATGATTATATTTTCATGTTATTTTACTGGTTAACAATCATATTTTCATTTAATTCTTACACATTATATATTTTAGTATACCAAATCAAGCACTACTTAAAGTAAACAATATTGGAGTTTTTTTACGAAAAAATTTAACATCGTTGGAGAAATTAACATGTCCTTACATTAATTAGTTAGGTGTTATTGTTGGTTTATCACTCTTTATGTTCTTACAATCATTTGCGTGAATTAAATATTATTTTTTTGTAGATAGAGATTCGATAAATAAATTTTATTGGTCAAATTCAAAGCATGGTTGAAAAAATCCAATGGTTAGTATTGATGATGAATTATTTAGTAAAATATGTGAAAGTCCATATGTTTTACTAGAACCAACAATATGTGACAATCATAGTTTACTGTAATCCAATGAATCCAAATGAGCTGTGGGAAGAATTCAAAGAAAAAATGTGCGAGGATTTTTACAAAGAGTCGTATAACAGATCGGTGGTTGAGAGGAGAGCTATGCAACATATCCATTCTATTTTGGAGTTATTGAGTAAAGATATACGAACTTATAATTTGAATTGGCCTTCAATAGAAGAAAAATAAGATATAACTGTTGTACATGAAATTTCCGAGAAGCTAGATGTGGAAGTTTCTTCGAAAGATTTAATATTACAATCGAGTTTAAATGATAAGCAGAAATTGGCATATGATCTCATTGTTGGGAAAGTTTTGAAAGATGAGCCTGTAATATTTTTCATAGATGGATCTGGAGGCATCGGGAAGACTTTTTATATAGAGCAATACTACCGACAATTAGAAGCAAAAATTTGATCGCTTTAGCAACTGCATCTTTAGGTGTAGCAGCATCTATATTGCCTGGTGGTCGCACGACACATTTAAGGTTCAAATCCCAATCAATATTGAGAGTAATAGCACATGTAATGTCAGCAAGCAATCGGGTTTAGCAAAATTGTTAAGGATGAAAAAGCTTACTATATGGGATGAAGCTCCAATATGTAATAAACAAATAATATAGGCTTTAGATTCAATGATGAGAGACATATGAGATAGCGAGGCACCTTTTGGTGATTAAGTGGTCATCTTTAGTGGGGACGTTTGACAAGTTCTACCAATAGTAAGAAAAGGTACACGTCAAGAAGTTGTTAATGCAACATTACCTAAATCAAATTTATGGCATTTGTTTGTAAAATTAAAGCTGATCAATAACATGTGTGCGAAGCTTGACAAAGAATTTTCTTATTATTTTTCAAGCACAGGGAATGATGTGTAGAAAGAATACAAAAAACATCTTGTTCAGGTACTAAAAGAGATGGTCGTCCAATATGATGATAAAGATTTATCAATCGAAAGATTTTTGTGTCATATATTCCATGATCTACGGTTGTTTAATTCTGATTATCAAAAAGAAACAGATCGTGCAATACTAACGACAAGAAATGATTATGTCGATCAAATAAATGTTTTAGTAATACATCAATTTCCAGGTGATATTGTCAAATACTATAGTTATGATCAATTATGAAACAATAACGACTATATTGTTTTTGAGGAGTTTTTGAACTCATTAATAGTTAATGGGATTCTACCACATGAATTGATTTTAAAAGAAAATTTTCCTATCATGTTGTTGCGAACATTAATACTTCAAGGATTATGTAATGGAACGAGGTTACTATGTTGACAATTTGAAAGAAATGTTATCGATGCAGAAATTATTAACGATGACTATAAAGGGAAAAAGTTTTCTTGCCAATAATCCCATTTATTATCAATGACGAGCATAGGTGTCCTTATCATTTCAAGAGAATGCAATTTCCAATTCGATTATGTTTTGCTATGATAATAAATAAATCTCAAGGATAAAAACTTAAATCAGTTGGAATATATTTACATGACCCTGTGTTCTCACATGGCCAATTGTATGTGGCATTGTCGCATGCTAAAGCTGCTGTCGATATAAAAGTTCTTATGAAACCAACATCACATGGAAGATCTCGATATAAAACAAAAAATATCGTTTACGAAGACCTACTCAAATCGGTTGAAGAATCGAACTAATTTTACTTATTGCATATTGTGAATAAGGTACATAATCTAATGAATAAGATAGAATTCTCATTTGATTATACACCATCTAATTTTTTTTCCTGCCAGCGATAGCCCATATGGAAAAATATAAATTTCCCCTTAAATGCTCGGGACAGGTGGTTAAAGGTGCTACAAATTTCAAGTTTCATTCTTTTGGTATCTTGGTTGCTAGATGGGATGGGGTGAGTTTTCCCTGTTGTACATATGATAATCAAAATGTACATTACATGTACGTTTCAAAAAAATATATTCACATTCTATATGGACTATTCAACGTATTATATTAGTTGTAATGGTGGAGTTGTCAATGATAGTACAATCCCCTCCCCTTGACACAGTTACAAATCTCGCTCGCCAAGCAAACTTATAGTTCTACTATACGTAATCATTGCTCATGGTTTCCTCACTTTATTATGAGTGTCTTAATTTAACTTAGATATATGAAATGATTGTCGAGTGATTGACACATGATATTGCAATTTTTTTAAAATTTGCAATGCATCTAATGCATCTTTTTTAAGGTGAACATTGTCTCAAATTTCCAAAATAAAATACGAGCGCAACCAATGTCTTATGCTATTTAGCATATATTTGTCTGACCCCGTGTTTTCCTATGGTGAGTTGTATATGCAATGTCATTTGCGTGATCTATTTTTATAAGAACTTTTGTCATTTAAAGAAAGCTTGCATTATAGGGCTTTTGTGAACAATGAACAATTGATTCTTCATACGATTAGGTACCTAAGGAGGGTACGTAGTCATTAGCCCCAAATCCAAAAATATTTCAAGAATTGTCTGTTAGTTTAAATCATGACATGTTGAGATATTTAGTTAGTACATTGCATATAAATTAAGACTCTGAAGACTATGTTATCCTTATTGACAGGTTCCATAGTGAAAAGTTTGTTGGTTCACCACTTGTCCTATTGGGGTCTAAAAACAATTCAAGACCATCTTTCATGTGAAAACCTCATTGTAGAAATTGCGCTTAAAAGAAAATAAAGACGATTCGTACCAACCAAATGGTCCTTGAATAAATACAATTGCCTCGCCAACAGATCAAAGTTGTAGTATTACATTAGAGTACTACTTAGCCTAAAATCTTGTAGCTATTATATCGATCAGGTGATTTTTAGCTGTTCTTATAAATTCTTTCAATTCTTGATTTTCATTGTAAAAATTTGGATCTTAGAGTGTAAAGCTTTTCATTTGGTTGATATTGGTGTTACATAATGATACATGTTTTAGAATAGAGGATTATGTTTTTATTGGGGTATGCTATACATTAATTCAAATTTCATCTTTTATCTTATATTAGAAAAATAGGCAGCATTATATGCTTGCACACATATAATATTATATTAAAATGCCTGCAGTGCATGCATGAAGTTGATTCTTATTGATTTGTTTCAAAGATGTGGATGTCGCATCTTCAAATGTACCAAGTATTAATTTGCGATCTGATCATTTGTTCATTTGTTTAAAGGTGGAAAATGCAACCATTGACGGGCAAAGTAATGTATGGTGGAATATGTGGAGGCAAAAACCCTCATATTCACCATAAATTTCAAGAATATAATTATTTCAAATGTGATCTTCCAGAACTCTCCTTTTTGAAATATTCACCATGTTTTTTGCAGGTAACTTAAGCTTCCAATTCTTTTTTAGTTTTATTTTTTTATTTTTTCATAGTGTCGACAGTATGGAATGAGAGATAATTATTGTGTAAAAATGAATTCTATGACTGTTTATCCAATTCACTACATGTTGTAAAGACAGATTGAAATATTAATAACAAATACCATTTGCTTATTTCGATTGTGTTATGGTCTAAGAGGAATTTCAAATGAGAAAACCATAGATCAAGTTACAAATGCAAACCTTTAAATTATACAGCAGATAGAAAGAAATTTCCTATAAAAATAAAAAGTTTTAAAATTTTATTTTTTAAGTGTTTGGATAGCTAATGCATTCAGTTATTTAATCTACTCAAGTTCCAAGTACACAAGTTAAGGATTTAAGTTTTATTTAAATATCAATTTACTTTGTGGTGTTAATCGAATCGGGACTAAATTTATCTTTGATCGACCTTTTATATATGTCATTTTTCAGTTTCAAATCGAGTTGCTCAATTGAATTCTTGATGAGAGAACGTAAACAAATAATTTTATGAATGTACAAGCAGAGTTGTGTGAAACTTTGAACTGTTTTAGCTTGCATTTCAAAACTTTTTGTAAAATTTCAATTTACTTTTAAAGATGTCTTGAAAAAGATCTCTGAACTTTGTGGTTCATCTCAGGCACTCCCCATTTTCCTTGACAGCTTAGTTTCTAACTTTATAGTGTTATTCTAATTTCATTCACATTAATACTTTTAGTTGGCGAAATGAGCTGTCCCCCTTTTTTATTAAAAAAATTATTTTTGTAAGTTTTCTTAAATAGACGATGTCAGATAAAAGTACATGAGTGACAAGAAAACATGGTAAATGATGTCACTCTTCATTTTCTTGCTCTAAATTAATAATCAATTTAAGATTATCATGTGTTTCTTTGCTTATATATTATACCACAATTTGCTTTCTTCTCGACATGGTCTGGGAATTAAAGCAGCAGTAGCACCATTCGTTCGTGTGTTAGTTTCGATACGCTTTCGAATTGCATGATCCTAAAACCAAGGTGTATTTATGCTTTTGGCTATTTTTAGTTAGACTTTTATATATATGTATATCCTACAATAGCCTAATTATTGTGGATATTTATTGATGTTCTTCAGCTATCAGACCTTTTGCTGGGGCATGAACACGTAGCTATTATCCGAAGAGCTGAATTGAAAACTCTGGTGGACTTGCATGGTAATGAGGTATGCTCATCATTATTCCAATTACTCTGTGTAGAATAAAATGTTCTTTTTTCATGTTAATTGCTATATGGGTTGTTTTATTCTGAATAGTGTTGATTGATTGATATTTACAGTTTCTTATTGTCTTATTATTTTATTTAAAATTTATAGGCATCCATTTTATTGAATTTTTTATGGTATAGATAGTTTTTTTAATGATTCCATTAAATCTGTCTACTATGCTTTTTTTTTCCTTTGTTTTTAGAGATTAATTTTGTTCACACTAATTGTGATCAGGCTGGATAAGGTGGAGTAATGACTCATGATGAGACAACTGTCTATACCAGGAGCACCTGAAGTTTCAAAAAAAACGGCCAGCGATGCCATGAGTCAATATCCGAGATCTTTGCCATTGATGTCAACTCAAAGCTTGACAGGTATTGTTAGTGTTTTTCATAGATAGCTTGTCCAAAATAATATCTATTGGGGTGTTAATTATGTTTAGATTATTGATTACAATCTTAAATTGTAGCGCTTCTTTTCTCTTTAAATGATCATTTTGTTGATGTCTAGGAATCAGATGAAAATTATATTGGATAAAGTGCATAGCAGAGTGTCGGTTTATTATGAAATGTCTGATGCTTCTATATCTCATTCTACTAATTATAATGATGAAACATTGCTGGGGACCCACAAACTTGGAGGCAACAGGCCGGTCATATTTTTTTACCAATGCTTTTGATGTTGCGCTAGGGAGAGACATCAATGGAAATCTTAGTACTGTCCACCCCTTTAGAAAAAAGTTTGAGCATAAAAAAATTCTGAAATCACATGGATGTCTACTTGCTTATATGGCTTCATTTTAAAGTCCTTGATTTTACGTCATTTTTTTGCAGATGTTTTGTTGTTTTTATTGTTTATCTCTTGATTCAATTTCACCTCTTTGTTTCTCTTATCCTTTTTTGGGGGCACTGAATGATAGATTCACTTATTTGAGATTTTCTTCGGTATCAGAGATGCTATGATTTCTGTCTCAGCCCAAATGTCTTACATTTACTTTTGTTTAGATTAGCTTACTTAATGTTATGCAGGTCTGATTTTGAGTGAACATGAATGGGGACACATTTTCAAGGCTAGGCAATGGTACTGCTCAAGTGGGCAATAATATCCTACAAACATTTCAGAAGAGTTTTGTGCAAGTCCAAAACATAATGGATCAAAACAGGTTGCTAATCAATGAGATTAATCAAAATCACGAGTCGAGAATCGCAGACAACTTCAGCCGCAACATCGACCTAATTAGAGAGGTTAACAATAATATAAGGTATGTTGTCAATCTCTACGTGATCTTTCGAGAAATTTTTCAAGATCTATGTAGGTTTCATCTAAGGAGGGCTCAAGTTGCAAGTTTAGACACAAGAAAAATAGGCTTGCTTAGAAGGTCTCCAAGGGAAGAAAGAGCTCTTTCTCGATGCATCTGAGTTGAGAGCTTGCATTTTTTTTATGAACAAGTTGGCATTTTTTTAAAAATTAAGTGGAGTTATCTATTTTTTTTAGCCTCAAATTCCAAATAAGTGGAGTCGCGATACTTTTTCATTATTAGTATATATACATTAAAATATAGAATAAGACATTTGTTAAACTTTTCAAACCGCTTGGCACTAAAGGAGTGGATAGGTGGGTCTATGAGAGAGTATAGAGAGAGAAAAAAGTGGAGACAACGAAGGAGAAGTTACATTTTTCCTTTTTTTTGAAAAAGAAAAGTTGATGTTCAATTAAAAAACTAATGATAAGTGTATTTTTTCTCCCACGAACGCTCTCATGTTTTAATTGTTTAAAATTTCGAAATCAATAAAAATGATGCATTTAAAGGTAATGTTTGAATAATGTTAAGTTTTGGACTAATAAGATCCAAAAGAGGATTGACATTATATATAGTATAGAAATATAGATAGATATAAACACAAAAATATGGTGTTACAAAATAAAATGAGCTATACAAAAGGAGAAGCAAAAATGAGTCAACATGACTCCTTTTCCTATCCATTACATATTTACCTCCACATACATATAAAAAATTTGTCTTAAGCAAAAAGTATTCATGAATCATAGTGAATGAAAATAAACCTCATTCACCATTTATGTCTTACATCATGTTTCCAAAGCCCTCCAGCTATTCGATCAAGCACCCACTTACAGTGCATACCAAACCAGCAGAATAAAGAGAATACGTCTAGAGTGAGCCCCTTAGCCATTTCAATTTTCAAAGAAAAGAGAAACGTTCTTTCTTGAACCGATGCGACTTGACAATGATAACCGTAGAGAGAAGAATTAATCGGGCACGCTCAAGAGACACGTCCTAAACAAGGAAACGCTTCTCCATTATATATTCTCTTTGTATCTGTCATCCAACTCTCACTCATGAACTATTCATTTATCTGATTTCACTCTTCTCAATTGGCAAGTCTCTCATCTCTAATGGCAAATATCGGTTGTTGTTCTCATGTTGTTTCTTTCAAAATTGATAGGGTTTTTGAGGGGTTAAATGATTTACTTTGAATCTAACAACCAATGATGAATCTCGATCTAGAAAAAGAAAATGGAGTGGTTATTTTTTGAGAATGGGTGTTATGCCATGTATACCATTAGATGAAAAGGTTTTTATTGGAGGTGATTTAAATGGGCATGTCGAGGCAAGTAACGATGGGTTTAAGAGAGTTCATGGAGGTTTTAGTTACGGTAATAGAATGAAGAAGGAGAATCAATCTTAGACTTTGCTTCAAAGATACGATCTTGTCTTAGCAAATACTAGTTTTAGGAAGAATGAGTCGCATATAATTACTTTTAGTAGTGGTCATAACAAGAGTCAAATAGATTTTCTTTTAACAAGAAAAATAGATAGAAAAATATGTAGAGACTGCAAAGTAATACCTGGTGAAGCACTTACTACCCAACATAAGTTAGTAGTACTTGATGTTAAGCTAACACGATGACATAATATGAAGAAAAAAGTTAGCGACCCTAGAATAAAGTGTTGGAACCTAAAACATAGTAAACAAGTAGAGTTTAGAGAAAAACTACTAAAGGAAAATGTTTGGAATCTTGAGTTAAATGCTAATACAATATGGCTAGAAATGAGTAGTTGCATAAGGAGAGTGGGATCAAACGTTTAGGTATATCTAAAGGCTTGGGACCACCAAAGAAGGAAACATGGTGGTGGAACGAGGATGTCCAATGAGCAATTAAGACTAAAAGAGAAATGTATAGGAAAATACCTAAGTGTCAAGATGAAGATGTGTACAATAAATATAGAGAAGCTAGAAAACAAGCTAAAAAAATAGTTAGTCAAGCTAAAACAAATTTCATGGAAGATCTATATACAAGGTTAGGTAATAGAGATGATGGCTATATATATATAGCCAAATTAAGAGATAAAAAGAAACAAGACATAAGTCATGTAAGATGTATTAAGGACGAAAATCAAAATGTTTTAACGCGCGAGAGGATATTAAGGAGAGATGGAGAAGTTACTTCGATAGTTTATTTAATGATGGCCAAGTTGATATTATAATAGATGAAAACCCACACCAAGAAAGAAATGTAAACTATACACGCAATATTAGAATTGTAGAAGTTAAAGAGACATTGAAAAGAATGAAAATATGGAAAGCATGTGGCCCAGATGAAATACCCATAGAGGTTTGGAAATGCTTAGGAGAAACTGGATTGACTTGGTTAACAAAACGTTTCAATAAAATTTTAAAATCAAAACGGATGCCAATGGATTGGAGAAGAAGCACGCTTGTGCCAATCTTCAAAAACAAAGGAGACATTCAAAGTTGCTCAAACTACCGGGGAATTAAACTTATGAATCACACTATGAAACTTTGGGAAATGATAATTGACAATAGGCTAAGGAGAGAAACAACAATATCAGAGAACCAATTTGGTTTCATGGTTGGGAGGTCAACTATGGAGGTGATTTTCCTTGTAAAATGATTGTTAGAAAAATATGAGAAAATAAAAAAATCTTCATATGGTATTTGTAGATTTAGAAAAAAACATATGATAGGTCCCTAGAGATGTTCTTTGGTGGGTTCTAGAAAGAAAAGAGTGCATGCTAGATAATAGAGACTATTAAGGATATGTATGATGGAGTAGTAACGAGTATAAAGACATTTGGAGGAGCTACAAAAGAATTTCTCATTACGATAGGACTACATCAAGGATCGGCTTTAAGCCCATATCTATTTACTTTAGTTATGGATGAACTAACTAGACATATTCAAGAGGATATACCATGGTGTATGCTATTTGCAGATGATATTGTCTTAGTGGATGAAACTAAAGATGAAGTGAATATGAAATTAGAACTCTGAAGGAATACATTAGAATCTAAAGGCTTTAAGTTGAGTAGGACGAAAATCGAATACATGCACTGTGAGTTTAGAAACACTAGACATCGAGATGACGGAGTGGTAAAATTAGGGGAAGTAGAAGTTCATAAGGTAAACCACTTTAGATACCTATGATCAATCATACAAAATGATGGTAACATTGATAATGATGTCACACATAGAATTCAAGCTGGATGGAAGAAATGGCGGAGTGCAACATGAGTGATTTGTGATCGAAATGTTCCTACTAAGTTAAAAGGAAAATTTTATAGGACCGCAATTAGGCCAGCTATGCTCTATGGAGGTGAATGTTGGGCGATAAAGCAACAACAATTACATAAAATGAACGTAGCAGAAATGAGGATGCTCAGGTGGATGTGTGGTAAAATTCGTAAAGATAGAATAAGAAATATAGAAATTCAAAGACAAGTAGGAGTAACACCAATTGATACAAATATTAGGGAAGGGCGGTTGCGGTGGTTTGGTCACCTACAAAGACGCTCTACAAATGCCCCAACTAGAAAACTTGACTCAATAGAAATTGTAGAAATTCGACGAGGTAGAAATGGCAGACCAAAGTTAACATGGGATGCATTAATTAGGAGGGATTTGAATGGTTTGAAAAGCTCACCATCAATTGCATTTAATCGAGCACAATGGAAAAGTTTGATCCATGTAGCCGACCTCAGTTAATTTAGGGCTGAGGCTATGTTGTTTTGTTGTTGTTGTTGTTGTTGGTGTTCTGCCATGTTTTGCTAAAATATTTGGTTATGAAATTTGAAGGGCATAAAGTCTCAAACAAGGAGTATTTAGGTTTTAGTATATTGTCATGGCTGTCAAATCTTGCTTTCGTTTTATGACTATCTCTGCTTTCACGTTCTTTAGGCTTTTTTTTTGGGAACAAAAAGATAGTCTCATATTTTTGTGTACATATATAGTTTTACTTTAGGGAGTGAGTGCAAAGATCCTTACCATGTCCTTTTGCAGCACAAATGAATGTATAATTCATTCTTATAAAGAAAAAATATGGGGTTATGGCATTTCTGTTTCTTTCAAAGTAAATTTTTTACAAAGAGTATTCATGTATGTACAGGGCCCTATATGAAGGATACATGTCTCATATAGATTACATGTGTTTTAGCATATAAGAAACTTATATGAATGTGACATATTGATCTTCTTTGTTAATGAATTTTGTTTTTTCCCTGAATGTTTGATTCAATTTGTGCGTATTTGGATTCATTTGATCATCTTTGTTGTTTTTTTGGTACTTAAGAATGGGAAATGAATTTGCTTTAAATGCTAAAAGTAGTTCGTGTTGATTGGTGGTTAAGGTTAATTGAAATTGATTGTTGCATTGCATTTTATTTGAATTTATTTTTTTAGCTTTGAGATCTGATGTACCATGCAAGCTGCATTTCACTTAGTAGTTTGGCAATCCTTTTTTTATTATAATCCCTCTTATATTTGTGAGAATTTTTAAATATTCATCATCATAAAGTCCAGATTCTGATTGTTCACATCATGGACTAGAATATTTTAATTAACTCAATTGCTGAAAATTTTAGGAAAAGGGTCGCACTGATTGTTATCAATAATTCTTCATAGAAAACTCTCCTTAGTCTATGTAGGGATAGACCTAAGAAGCAAGAACTTATGTAGCAGGAATCTCATGTATGTAGACCTTTTTCATGATAAATGAGCATCTTTTTAAAAAGTTTTCATATAGGTGAATAATATAGATCACTTGAAAGTTGGCGAAGTTCACTGATTTAATAAAACTGACTTTCGAGAGTAGATGATTTGTAGTTCGTAAAGGAGCCAACAACAGAGTAATAAGTTTGAAAAAAAAAAAAAAAAGTGATTCTTAATGGTTTGCACTTTGCAACATAAATCAAAAAAATTACACCAAAATTGCACAATGGGAACGACATAACACATGAATTCTATGTCCATTCTATGCTTTGATAATGAAGGATAAAATATGAACATGTTGAATTGATATTTTATGAAGAATAACTTGCATCTCAAAGACTCTAGATTGAGAATGTCAAAGCCTATAAGTATGAGATATATCTCATCTCGTGTTGCTAGAATTGTTCTTCGTAGCGAAATTTCGTAGCCCAGGATATCTTTGCATGCGAATGATAGCAGTTCTAGACACGGAAGATGTCGCAACTTGAATCATCTTCTATGATATATCTTCTTCTTCTACTGTTATAGGGAGATACTTCATTACATGTCAGATAAAAAATGAAAATATATACACTTTGAAAGATGAACCTGCCAATAAGCTGAAAGGAAATGTTTATATTGGGTAGTCCTTAATCACTCACAATCTTTCTTTTCTCTTTCAATTTAAAAATGCATTTTTTCTATTTACAAAAGACATGCCTCTTCACTTGCGCTTTGCATTTCCACTTCATGGATTTTATATATAAGGGCTTCTTTTTGTTCGCATTTTCTCAATTCTATCCAGAATCATTTGGATATTTCAACACATATTTCTATATATATTACTTGTCATTCTTATTTATCATTCTCACTTCTACTCAATTAATGTCACTTTGCAAAGCAATAGTTACAAATAAGAAAATGCCGAAAGAGTTCAAACTTGTGAAGGACATCCATCCAAGCTCAAAAAATTGGAAGCGAAAGTAATTGTCGTAAAGAAGTTCGATGAAAAAACAATAGCGGCAAATCACACCCAATACCAAAGAACTTTGGTGGTGATGAGAGGAGCGAGTGGCATGAATTCCTTTTTTTGTTCAATCTAACATTATAACAAATGTTTTTGTACTAACTTTGAACTCGCTTCTTATATAGGGATATAAGTTGCAAGCGACCATCTTCGGATCAGATGTCAGAATCTTTGAGAACACGTTGTAGGTGGGAAAAGTGTATTTTATTTTCAACGCGGACGTTCTACCAATTCAACCCCACTTTCGTTGTGTGCCCAGTCCGATGCAATGGACGATTCATAGATACACTTTTGTAAAACCTATCATTGAAAGTGAAAGATTTCCATTGATTGAGGACGTAGCTCATAATTTCGTGAAGTTGAATGAACTGCATCCTTTAATGGACACACCGACATCTATTGGTATGTATTAGTAAAAATGTTGAGTACTTGACTAATTCTATTAAATAATGGGATAACATTTGTTAATGATATTTATATGGTATTCATTTATAATGTTTTTTTACATATTACCAGATATCGTTGCTGTAGCATTCAATATTCAGCCGAAAAGAACAATCGTCACTCAACAGGGACCAACATCAATTTAGGAGATCATGTTGATTGACACGAGGTGATAATTATATATAAGTATATCTATATATATGTACATGTATATATGTATGTATATGTTAGTACAATATGTATATTGTATATATCATGTATATTCAATTATAAAGTATATACTAGTATATGTATATGTATGAATGCTTCAAGAGGTTCATCTCCAGTATATGTATATACCCATGGTCTTGTATATGTATATGTATAAAGATTTCTTATAACGAAAGAAACAAAAAAAATTTTTCCCATGAAAAATATATACAAACTCAATGAAAGTTCAACGTATATGCATATGTATATGTATATGTATATGTATATGTAATGTAATGTATATGTGAATATATTGAATCTTACTAATTTTTGTATTTCAATATTAAATTTATTTATTAAACATGTTATACAAATTTAACCCCTGTTGTCCTTACATTGTGGGACAAATTCACTTGCATAAGAGAGCTGGAAGAGAAAATTCAAGATAAGCCAATTGTCGTTGCCCAAAGACTAAAAGTTGGATCTCACAATGGTAACGTTAAATTAGATGCTCTATTATACAAGTTATTATCGCCATTTCCTACAGAAAAACATGTTCAAGTGATATTATTTAGAATACTTAGATTTTTCTTTTCTTTTTTAAAAGACATTTCATTATACTATATTTGATCATTTAACATAAAAAGTGTGGGTGCATATATTAATCACCAAGGATTTCCAGCAAATAACATTGCTTTGTCTTCTCTTTTATTTTTTGATTTATTTTTAATTAGTCACTTTGCAAATGCACTACTCCTTCTATAAGTAATTAAATAAAATTTATAAATGTATGTATAAAGTGATTGTGGCTTGTTTATTTATTTATGCAGGGATTTGTCTATCGACAAGACCTTCATCAGAAATTACAATAAATGAAGAATCTCCCAGGGAAAAAACAATGGAAGCTTGGTATGATGATATTTGGTTTAATATATTCTCTTCTATTCTCTCGTTGATTTGATCATCTTTTGTAATTATATTATATCTTAATTTCTTGATAGGGCCTCCACATATAAAGAACAATTGAATGATTTTATCAAATTCAAGACTGCACCTTCTCTGCCCAACAACCGATCATAATTTACTCCTGATAAAGTTGTCCCTCTGAGTGACTTTTCTTCTCTTCTTGACAAGGTAACTATTAAATGTCTCGTTATTTTTAGTTCCAAATCAAATAATAAGAACAAAGCATTAACCAAAACCAATTAATTTTTGTTAGCAAACTTTATTTTGGGCCAGGGCAATACTATCTATTAATTCCAATCAAACACTTTGGTATATGAGTTGTTCGGTTTGTTACAAGTACAATACAAAGAAGACTACAATTTCTATTGTGGAGCAAATGTTGTTGGAACACCAAAGTATTAATATATGAATGGTATGCTAATGATTGGCATGGAGCACATTGCATTTTATTTATGATAAAATACTTTATTCATTGATCAATATATGTCGTGCTCACCTAGAAGTTAAAGATGATTGGACCTCAATTGCGGTAGTTGTTTTTAGAGAAACAATGAATCAATCTTCCAACAAAATGCAAAATACGTAATGAAAAAAAAGCATGGAGGTAAATTGAGTACTTGCTACACGTTACTTAATTTATCTATTCAAGTTATTTTACTTACATATTTGATACCTTTGTTAATATTGACATAAATTTTAATGGAATTGATATTTAAACATACCTTAATGTGCAAATTATTATTTCACAGGGAGAATTTAATCCATTAAAAGATTCAACCATCCTTAACAATAGAAAGATGTTGCATATTTACTTGAAGGCTGAAAATGTAAACATAGTGCATAAAACAGCAAAGAGGTATTTGGTAGCCTCAATCATCCAATCAAGAGATGAGGGAGAGAGTTCGAATAGTAAAACAAGTGAAGAGATGGAAATGCCCCTTACAAATCCAAATAAAAAGCCCAAGTACACTCACACAAAAGATGAATTTGATAAACATGGAGAAAAAGAGTCTTACATAGAAAGAACTTGACTTGGATGGAGAAGAAGAACCTTATGTGGATGAAGAAAAATAATCTGATGGGAAGCTGATACATAATTTAAATTTAAAATATTACTATGTACTAATTATCTCCCCTTTCTTTTTAATTGTGCTATCGCTTATTGTCTAAAACTATACAAACCAAGACTTTTAATAATGTATAATTTATTTATAAATAATACTTTTGGTACTTTTTATTAATCAATACTCAATCAATAGTATAACTGTTAGTTTCATTATCCTTTCTACTTAACATAAGATGAGATAAAATATTTTTATTAGTTTATTTTCAATTTATTATATAAGTGTTACTTTCATTATCCTATAATTTTTTGTTTTGCACCCTTTTGAGTCTCTAACATAGACATTGGATTTTTGATGTAAGCTTCAATATCCTATAATCAGCAGAGACTGGAAATCTGGCATCCCTTTTGAGTGTTTGACATAGATATTGGATTTGTGATGTAAGCTTCAATAGCCTATAATCAGTACATACTGAAAATTTGGTGTTTTTTTGGTTGTTTTGCAGCTTTGAGCCGGTATGAGGCAGCTGGTTGCTTTGAAAAATGGTGAAAATGGTTGGAGCTTAGGATTTGCCAGTTTGAGCCGTCGGAGGATGAGTTTCATGCAGAAGTGGGATTATCATTTGCAATGATCTCAACAAGATTCGATTGGGCATACAATGGGGATTCAATGATCTAGGAAGACACAATTGAATTGCATTATTGTCTTGCATTTTGTGCAATGTGGTTTTTATTGTTTCAGGTGGTTGAGAGTCCAGGGGATTCGATTATTGTTCCCGATAGAGCACGGCTTATCAATACTTTGAGAATGTGAGGAACTTCCATGTTACTATGCAAACCTTTAAAGTTATTTGACAATTGATAAAGAAGTTTTTATTGATTCATGTATAGATGCATGATACAATGGGGGAGAAATGGATTTAACATTGTTCCATTATTTGACACTCATGGAATGTGCCTTTTTTTAATTTAGTTATTTGGAATTATGAAGGGAACTTGCATTGGGGGTGATTTTAAAAAGTTCTCCCTTTTCTCTAACTTTCAGGGAGGCAAATCTGTAAAGATTATAAACTGTGTTCTTGCACTCAAATCATATAGCGAAAGAAAACAAGATGGGGCAAATGATTCGTCAAAATTTAGCGGTAATTTGAGACCCAGCGACTTTGGAAAATATTTTGTACGTAAGAATGGAGAGCCTTTCAAGAACTCTTTGTTGAGGAGCCAATCCATCAATGCTGATCAAAACTTGAATGGGGACCTTGTCCATGATGAACCTGAAACGGTTAGTAGGTGTTTCTAATTTTGGATTCTTATTTTAGCCTGCTCTATAACATTGATTAATTTTATTCAAATTATGCTGATACAGGACACGTCCTTAAACATACTTGTCCGTGCTGCTTTGTCAGACAAAAAACCTGAAGAAGTCACAACGGTGAGCATAATTTTGTTTGTGAAGCAGTTAGTTGTTCAAGAATGTATATTGCATATCTACTGAGGACGAGTATAGGGATTCCTTGTTCTTCCTTGTTCACTGTATTGTTATCATAAGCATGTTTTTCTCTAGAGTTCTCCATTGCACCATAATTTACAAAATAATGTTTTAATTCACTACTTTTTTCATGTTAATAATAGGTAGTTAAGAAATACTTCCATTCGTTCATCGGACCTTCATTGCATGACCTTCCTAACAGTTAATATATTCTTTCTAATTCCTAAAAGAACCGCACCTCTTATTATGCTTCTAACAATTGGCGGAGTCTATGCTAATTAAGGTTATAGAGGAGTTTGAGCGACGTCTTGTGAATCACAATGAAATGGTAAGTCTCACCTATTAGCTCTCAACCATGATAATGATACGATCCAGGGTAGACCACCCATTCATCAGGTGTACAGGCGTAAGCGCGGCGGGAATAAACGATCCAAGTCTTCGGTGGGCCCTGTTGGGCCCAACTAGTATGTCATGTAGGCCCTAATGGGCTGGTCACTGTGAGGTCCAGTTTTGTGGGTTATAGGATGTTCATAGAAGTCCATATGGGGTGTACTTAGCACAAATAGTAAAGAGAGAAATACATGTATATAAGGAAGCTACAGTAAGTCGGCGGGGATATAAAAAAGTTGTCATTTTAGGGTTTTGGTTTCCGGAGCTCGAGAGAGACTCTCGGTGGTCACGGGAGGGCTTCGGCTCCTCTCGTTTGGTTCGTTGTACTCATTTTTCCCTCGTTGGGACCATCAATCAATCTCCCGAGGCGACCCCCTCGTTCTCTAGTCGGCGATCGTTATCATTGGTATCGAGCGAGTCGAAGATGCGTCAAAGTCGACGCTAGGGTGGATACCACTAGAGGCCGAGATGCAAAAGTTACACGCGCGACTTGATAGGATCCGGATCAGAGTCCACGGTGGTGGGTTGTCGTCGAAAGTGGGTGTTCTGCAATCGAGAGGTCGGATCGGAGATCTCGATGTGAAAACGGAGATCCGGGGGTTAACGCGAAAGATGGAGGTATTCCTCCTTCGGGCGAGATCTCTCGCGCTCAGGGTGGGAGATCCGGTGAGCGTTCAACGAGGGTCCCGGATCGAGTCGGATACGGACGGATCGGCACCGGATCCGCGGTCCGGGTCGGCGGCGACAAGATCCGGAGCCTACTCCGTCGATCTACCACCTTATCGTGGGGGCCGGAGGTGAGGAAGATCAAGATGCCAACGTGCGATGGAGAGAATCGATCGTTTGGCTCAACCGGGCGGCACTACTTCGCCACTTCACGAGATGTCGGAGCGTCCAGCTTCGCGCCGCTCGGATCTGTTTGGTGGGGGCGGCTCAAATCGGCTCCGGGCGGAGGAGCGAGAACGCACGTTTACTTCGTGGGCGGAGTTGAAGATCGAACTTTCCGAAGATTCAAAGGGCTCACCTCTCGAGTTGTGCCGGCAATTTTTCGCGATCCGCCGAAACCACGGTAGCGACTTGCAGAGAGAGATTCGAGTTGCTTATCTTTACATCTCGGAAGCTGTCTTGTCAGAGCATCACAAGATGGCGGTCTTCATTAATGGGTTGCAGGAAAGGATCAGATTGGAGTTACTAGCAGACCCGCCGGAGACGATGAGGGCGGCGATGGATCGAGCGGTGTGGATTGAAGCCAAACTTCTGGGCTTGGAGTCTCTTGGGTTTTTACCCAAAGTAGGCCCACGAGAGCGGCCCAGCAGCATGGGGTCTTCTCCTGGATCGGATCCAAGGCCCAAGGATGGGTCACTCACACTCTTACGGGCTCCAGCGAGAGAACGGCTCGTCGGGCCGACCAGACCAGTCCGGTTGGGCCGACCCATACGAAAAGCACACCGGGGACATCCGTTTCCTCGTCCAGCCCAACTTCATTCTCCGCGGCTTCTTCCAATTCTCCTTCACCTAAGTTCAAACGACTTACAGAGGCTGAAGCGCAGGCGAGGCGGAGCAAGGGGCTGTGCTACCGATGCGACGAGAAGTATTTCCATGGCCACCGATGCAAGGTGCGGGAACTCCAGGTTATGCTCGTGGACGACGAACCCATTGAGCCGGTGGCCTCACTTGAGTCAGTTGAGATGGAGGACTGCGTCGATTTGGGTGTGATTGAGCTGTCGGCCCAGGCTATTGAAGGCTATCCCGGCCCGCGTACCATTAAGGTGAAAGGGCAGGTGCAAGGGGTGGAGGTGGTCATCCTAATCGGCTGTGGGGCTTCGCATAACTTCATCTCGGATGACTTGGTGCGCCTTCTTGGGTTGCCGGTCTCTCCCACTTCCAACTACGGAGTTCTCGTAGGCGACGGGTACCGGTTCGGCGCTCGGGGTATGCAAGCGATTGGCCCTCAAATTCCGGGGAATCGAGGTAATGGATGATTTTTTACCTATGTCGCTCCCCAATTCGATGTGTTCTTTGGGCATGCGATGGTTGTATTCGTTGGGGGTCACCACCACCGACCGCCTAACCTTACTCTCACATTCATGTCGGGCGGCAAAGAGTTTTTGTCATTGGGGACCCCGACCTTCATCGAGCTTTGATCTCTTGCCGTTCCCTCAACGCTCCTACGTGAACGCTATGGGTACATTTCTGATCGAAGCGTATCAGTGATTTGCTTGGCTCGGATGACTCGGGTTTCGGTGGTACCTTCGTGTATACGATCTGTTCTACGGTCCTATTACCTTTATTTCGACCACACGACGGCCTTTCCACCGCCGTGCTTAGATCACGCCATTGTCTTGAAGGACGGCTCGGACCCCGGTCGAGTACGGCCTTATCGGTACCCCCACATACAGAAGGAAGAAATCGAGCGGATGGTATCGGAAATGCTCAATGCGGGCCTCATTCAACCTAGCTGCAGTCCCTTTTCCAGTCTGGTCCTCTTGGTAAAAAAGAAGGATGGGAGCTGGCGCTTTTGTGTGGACTACAGAGCGCTCAACAAAGTCACGGTGCCGGACCGGTTTCCTATCCCTAACATTGACGAGTTGCTGGACGAATTACATGGCGCTACTATGTTTTCAAAGTTGGATCTCCGCTCTGGATATCATCAAATTCGGGTGAGACCTCAAGATGTCCATAAAACAGCTTTCCGCACTCATGAGGGTCACTATGAATTTCTAGTGATGCCTTTCGGCCTTTCAAATGCTCCGGCCACCTTTCGAGCAACGATGAATTCCATCTTTAAGGGTCTCCTCCGTCGTTGTGTTCTAGTGTTCTTTGATGATATATTGGTCTTCAGTCGCTCCCTGGACGACCATGTGCACCACCTCACGCAGGTCCTTTCAATTCTCTCATCTAATTCTCTCTTTGTCAATTTAAAGAAATGCTGTTTTGCTCAATCTCAACTTGATTATTTGGGCCACATCATCTCCGGCAATGGAGTGATGGTCGATCCAGAAAGGTACGAGCGATGGTGGATGGCCTACACCTCGAATCTAAGGAGCTACGCGGGTTCTTGGGTCTCACGAGGTTATTATAGGAGATTTGTGCGAGATTATGGGAAGCGGCGGCTCCACGACCCAATTACTTCGGAAGGACAATTTTCTGGTCGGCGAAGCCTCATTCTTGTGGACGCCCTGAAGCAAGCCATGGTGGGCTGTTCCAATCTTGGGTTTGCCAAACTTTGAAGCCACATTTTATCATCAAAACTTATGCATCCGGCATCGGGGTGGTCTTGTCCTCTCCCAATTGTGACCGTAGATCGCCTTTTTCGGCCAAGCCTATCCCCGCGCTCGGCAGAAGTCCGCATACGAGCGTGAATTGATGGCCATTGTGTTGGCTGTCCAAAAGTGGCGACATTACTTACTTGGGCGGAAGTTTGTGGTTCGCAGTGATCAGCGTAGCCTGAAGTACCTATTTGAGCAGCGTGTAATTGCCCCAGAGTATCAACGGTGGATCTTGAAGTTACTAGGCTTCCAGTTTGAAATACAATACAAGCCGGGGTCTTCCAACGCAGCAGCTGACGCCCTCTCCCGTTTCCCTTGCATGGAGCTCCAATCCTTCACCACGTCCTCTTTTTTGGATATGGAGGTCATCCACTCCGAAGTTCTTCAGGATTCATTTTTGGGCCCTATCTTCTCCGCTCTCCAACAGGACAAGGAGGCCCCACTGGCTGATCTCTTTACCGATGACACCTCAGATTTGATGATAGGGTGGTCCTCTCAGCGGCGTCGTCCCTTAAGGAGCGTATCCTTGCTGAGTTTCATGCCAGCCCGGTTGGGGGTCATGGCGGTTTTCTCAAGACTTACAAGAGGATTATGGCTGAATTATTTTGGGTCGGTATGAAGAACGATGTCAAGTCGTTCGTGGCTTCTGTGACATATGCCAACGACACAAATATGAGACATTGGTTCGTGGGCGGGGCTACTCCAGTAGCTCCCCGTACCTACGACCATTTGGGAGCATATCTCCATGGACTTCATTGAGGGCCTACCACCATCCTTAAGTTGGAATTCCATCCTGGTCGTCGTGGATCGATTTAGTAAGTACTGACCACTTCCTCCCATTTGAAACACTCGTTCTCATTGAAAGACGGTGGGCTGCTGCCTTTATCCATGGAGTTGTCGCCTTCATGGTTTCCTCTCGACATTGTCTCGGATCGCGACAAAATTTTTCTCGACCATTTTTGGAGTGAGATGTTCCGCTTCTAGTACTAAATTGAATCGGAGCTCACTTTACCACCCCATGATCGATGGGCGAGTGAAGTAGTGAGCCGTTGTTTGGAGACGTATCTCATTTGTTTCATTAGTCGGATGCGAAGGAGTGGTCGAAGTGGGCGAGTTGGGCGAAATCTTGGTACAACACATCCTTCCATTCTTCTTTGAAGTGTACCCCGTTCCGCGTGGTTTATGGGCGTGACCCTCCCCTTTAGTCCGTGCTGGCTCGGTCTCTCCTTCCTCCAATCCCGACTTGGAGGTTTTGCGCGACGCGTGATCTTTGCCTTGGTGGAGTTGCGGGAACGGCTCCTGGCGGCTCAAAATAGGATGAAGCGACAGGCGACAACGGCGGCGTGAACTCTCTTTCGTGGGAGATTGGGTTTACGTGAAACTCAGACCTTACCGTCGACAATCGGTGGCGCGCCGCTCCAACTCAAAGCTCGGCCCAAAATTTTATGGTCCATTTGAGATTATTGCTCTTGTTGGGCCGTGGCTTATAAGGTGGCCCTTCCACCCTCTGCCACCATCCATCTCGTTTTCCATGTCTCTCAACTCTGCGCGGGTCATAGGTAATCCTGCTGCCACCCCTTCTCTGCCCCTCTTTCTGCGGACTCTCTCCTCCTTCCCTCCGAGCACGACGAGATTTTGGCCTCTACGTGCTTGACCAGGCGGGTCCAATGGTGTTGATTCGTTGGCTCGGCCTACTGCGGCCCGATGCCACTTGGGAGCTTGTGAAACATGTGCGGCGTTCCTTCCTTCTTTCCACCTTGAGGACAAGGTGGCTCTCTGGGAGGGAGTATTGATACGATCCGGGGTAGACCACCCATTCATCGGGTGTACGGGCGTAAGCGCGGCGGGAATAAACGATCCAAGTCTTCGGTGGGCCTGTTGGGCCCAACTAGTATGTCATGTAGGCCCTAATGGGGTGCAGTCATTTGTGAGGTCCAGTTTTGTGGGTTATAGGATGTTCATAGAAGTCCATATGGGGTGTACTTAGCACGAGATAGTAAAGAGAGAAATACATGTATATAGGGAAGCTACGATAAGTCGGCGGGGATATAAAAAAGTTGTCATTTTAGGGTTTTGGTTTCGGAGCTCGAGAGAGACTCTCGGTGGTCACGTGAGGGCTTCGGCTCCTCTCCGTTTGGTTCATTGTACTCATTTTTCCCCTCGTTGGGACCATCAATCAATCTCCCGAGGCGACCACCTCGTTCTCTACTCGGCGATCGTTATCAGATAACCATAGAAATTTTACTTCCTTACATTCAAACCCGTGTCTGTAAATTAATTCTAACGTTCTAACATCAGTACTTATATTCTCTGCTATAACAAGAGCTTTACAATGTTTCATGTGTGCTTCAATAATTCCTTATCCATTTTCGTTGTCAAAAGATGAAAACAGCTATCAAGGATATGGTTGTATCTGACAGTGGTGTATCTATTACAAAAAATGCTCATAGGGAAGTGAAGGTACGTTCATACTTTTATCTTCCTTTTTCATTTAATTTATAGTTACCTAAACCTGTGGAAGTTAGTTAAATATACAATGTTGTGCACAATCTCCTAACAGTTAAATATGGGAACTCTTCACATGACAAGGATTTGAAAAGCCGATTTTTGAGGCAGCGGACGTTGCTTAATCAACAAATAAGAGATGTTCAAGTATGGTACTTCCACACATGTTTCTTATCGAGTTGGATTCCATTGCTTATAAGTTATAGCACCAATATTGGTCAGTCATAAAGTTATAAATTATCTGTTGAAATGAAATATTTCCTTGTCTGAATCACTAATAAATTATTTGTGGACATTATAAAGTATCATGAAGAGTTCTGCAATCTTGGTAAATATTTGTTTTTCGTTTTAATTTTGTTTTTAATTGTTTAAGGGCTCCTCCCAACCAATGTTGTCTTTATGTGACTATCTACAAACAAGTAACCTTAGCTTCAATGGCCTATGATAAATAAAGACTAATTATATCTAATTAAATTGATGTTTTGCAGCTGATTGCAAAATGTCATCTTGAATGCACATTTGAAGAGCTTGCAATCTGAAAAAAAATGATGGAAAATGACTTCTTCAATTCATTTTTAAAGCGCACAAGAATCTTTAGTTGCATCTAAAGCAAATTGAACCAATGAGGAGAAAACAATTGACATAAACCCCGCCATGATTATGACATTTGGAGATAAGATCATCCAACTAATTGTTAAAGCAAGATCAGTCTCCTCGCTTCCCGCACAAGACCGCCTCGCCAGTCTCCTCGACCGCGCCTCGACCTCGCCCTCGCCGTCATGATTAACGGAATCCCTGGTTGAAGCATCGCACACAAGGTCTTCTGCTGGTGATGCCCTGGCGAAGGGGGCGACGCATTCGCGAGCGAGCAGGAAGTACTCAACGTTCGCGCTGGTGCTAGGCAACGATTTGAGCACCTTCGTCACCAGATCTCGGCCGCATCTCGGTGGGTGAGTGAATCTGGAGGAGCTGTTCGGGGGGTCAGCTCGAGTTCGCGATTTCGAGTTCTTAGGTTCTTGAAAGGGCTCAAAGAGGGGAGGGTGGAGATCGAGGGATTCGTGAGGGAAATCGTTTGTGAGAAAGATTTCAACGAATTGGAGATTCAACTGCCTGAAGTAAGATGTGCCAACGATAAATAACTGGTCATCATGGTCAGCTCTTTCAATCTCTCTTTCTATCGATCGATCGATCCTTTGGTTTTTTTTTTATTTGTCGTTTTGGTTGGATTGATTTTGGATCTACTTTCAATTTGATGTGATTTGAACCTAGTTTGATGAATAACGTTGTTGTTGTTGGTTGCGATTGTTTGTTTCTGTTGTTGATTTGTTGATCTGTGAGGCTGGATCTGAGATCTGTAGGTGCGCATCTGCTGTTTTTTTTTTTTTTTTTTTTTTTTTTTTTTTGGCCATGACCTTGGCTATGTCATGACCTTGGACTAGTGGCTACAATGGTTCGGGAGGCATGGACGGAGGTCCTTCGAAAAGGGAAACAAAAGGTGGGAGAAAAGAATGGGTGGGACAATGAAGGGAATGAAATTCGGTGGTACTTCATGGGAGAGAAAAAACTGTTCTCAGTGGATTTTTGAAATCTGGGGCCATAAGAGTTACCGAATTTTCCTCTAAGCAATCCTACGTAGTATTGGTTGATTCAAGGGTTGTACAATGGATGGTTGGGGTAATTAATGGGATAGTAAAAGGGGCGGAAGAGTTATCCTCACCTAAGTTCTGGCATGAAGGGCTTGTTACTATTTCCTTGCAAATTCTACACAACAACGAGAGGGGGCGGTCTTGAAGATCTTGAAGCTATCGAGCGATGGGAGGCAAATGGTGTTAATTCGGAAGGAGACAACAAACAAGCTTGGCGTAAATTTCTTGATGCTCTACAGGACAAGCATGAAGGGCCGAACTTCAAGGGTATCTCGTCTGGACCTCAAGCTTCTACCTCAGCAAATGGTGGTTTGGTTTGTGAACCACATCGAGGTATGGTGGCTGGGGAGGACACCCAATCGTCCCCTCCAAAGAGGTAACAACGTCACGACGTGCGATTGGGAACCAACACTTGTGATCTTTCGTTCGTCGCGATATGCTGCCTGGGAAGAGATCGAAGAACGACTAACTTTGGCCCTTAATCGTCCCACCAGTATGAAATCTATAGGGAAGATCGGGCCATCTTGTTTTGCTCCTCGGAGGCGGAAAGGATGCGGATAATCCATCGGTTGGAATCAATCGGAGGAGACCTTGTGGCCTCGGCGACGCCGTGGAAACCAGAGCTACATTGGGAGGATCGCAAGTGGGGAGGGTAAATTGTTGGATCTCTATTGTAGGACTCCCACTTAGCCTTTGGAACACAGAGGCGCTGTCGATGATTGGAGATAGATTCGGTGGGCTGTTGGAGGTTGACGCGCAGACGAGGAGGCGACAAAACTTTGAGTCGGCGATAATCAAAGTCAAAGGGAGAATCAAAGGCTTCTACCCCTCGGAGCTGACTATCCCATGCCCGAATGGTACTGCGAAATTGTTCATCTCTCAAACCCCTGAAGTTGTTCATTTGAAGGCTCCCGGAGTGGTGAATCATTCGAATCAACATAATTTGGGAGTCGGGCGGATGGATAGGCCAGCCGAGCTAGCCGCTGATACTCCTACACTGAGATGTCTATCGACTATAGTAGATCTCACAGCTAGGAAGGATTTGCAGCTCGCACCAGCGATGATAACGGCCTCGCCAGTTGGGCTAATGGAGAACACGATCCCTGCGAGCCCAAATCTGCAGCCGGCGGAACCGTTGAGGCAACATCAGCCGCCTCCGGAACGGGACAGGCGCCGGTTACGCTAACGGAGAGCACGGTCCCTGTGAGGCCATATACGCTGTTGGTGGAGCCGATGAGGCAACATCTGCCGACGTCGGGACTTAGACGGGGCCCACAGTCTCCGATGGATACTCCGATTTTGCCCGCCAGTAGCAGGGGTGGTCGGAGATCAGGGAGGGGTCGTGATGCCATGCGCTCACGGTGGCGATCAGGGAGTGCGCAGCTGGGTGTACGACCTAGTACCAGGCATGATGATGGGAACACGTGCCCTCTCAATGCTCCCCTTGCAGTCATTCAAACGACTAGTCCATTAAAAAGCAAGGGGCATGCATTGATGGGAGAGGGGACATGGGCATTTAATGCGGCTTACAAAGGGATTGAAGACCTTCACAATGTCGACATACAGCTGGCGGCGATGATGCGTGTAGGTTCGCCTATCCGAGATAACTGGCGAAGTGAAGACCTCTTAGAACATCCTTTACACACTAATTCAATAGGCCTAAATGCCACAAAAGTCCAGTTAGAGATGTCCAATATCGATGCGGGCCTATGACATGTTTTTGATCGGGCGACAGTTCAAGATGTCAGGCCTGGTCCATGGAGATTAATATTTGAATCCTAATTGAACGTGATCAGTATGGGCCTGGAATCCCAAATTGATGAGGGAGGCTCGGTAATACAACCACAGACGAGTGTGATGGGTCACACGGGAGACTTCGCGATAGGAAGGATCGGGTCGACTACGGGGTTTGACGGACACACCAACGGGGGATGGATGCGGTTGTTTAATGAAAGGGGAGGAGAGGCGGTCGTGACGATTTTGGCATAAAAGCCAACGAGACTCTCCAAGGATTACAAGAGGAAGGACACACAATTGGACGCCGAGTCCCAGTCTGATGACTCGGGTGAATCTAGGGAGATAGAGGTGGGGGTGGACATGGACGAAATTATTGCGGAAACCCTCGAGGAACGGATTTTGGAAGCCCAAATGGCGGATACGACGCCAACGGAACCACTTACGGGGAATTTGATTGAAAGGGAAGTGGAGGCAATCCAACACCTTACGCAATCAAGGGCGGTTGTGGGATTACCTCCCCAAGAGCCACGAGATATTGAGGATGGGGGCGTGAGGCGGCACCAATAGATTCATCCGAACTTGAGGTCCTATATAGGGGGAAGGTCAAAGGAACATTGAGGAGGAGAGCTCTGGCGGGGCAGTGGTCCCGGCGGATTTTCTCTCTCAATGTGGCATTGAGATCATGAGGCAACCCAGGGTTGCCACCCGAGGGGAGTCGAGTATTGCGCCCTTAGTGAGAGAACAACGCCGAATACAATCTAGCATAGACTATAGCAAACCGGACATGAGGGGAGTTCGTGCGCCTAGATGAGGATTTTGACATGGAATGTTAGGGGTCTCGGGGATGCAAATAAGAAAATACTGATTAAGGAGGAGGTTAAGAGGCAGAACCCATATTTTTTGATCTTACAAGAAACGAAGAGGGAATCGTTTAGTCGTGGTGAGGTGTCAGCTGTGTGGAGTGGGCGATTCAAGGAGTGGGTGGTAATGGATTCAGTGGGCGCTAGTGGGGGAATTGTAATCATCTGGGACACTAGGAGAGTTAAGGTGATCTCTAGTTTAGTAGGACTCTTCTCGGTCTCAGTGCACGTTGAAGGCGAGAATGATTCCACGTGGTGGTTGACCGGGGTATATGGGCGGGAACCGATGCGGGTAGGCATGAGTTTTGGGAGGAATTAGGGGCATTATTTGGATTGTGTGGACCAAGGTGGTGCATAGCGGAGACTTTAATGTTATTCGTTTTTTGACAAAAAAATCGAATAGCACAAGGTTGACGTCTAGTATGCGGGAGTTCGATAATCTCATCAGGGAAATGGAACTTACGGATCTACCTTTGCTTAACGGAGAATTTACATGGTCTAATCTTCGCGCAAACCCTATATGTGCAAGATTAGATCGGTTTCTCTTTCTAAGTGAATGGGGGGCACAGTTCCCGAATGGGAGACAATCCCTGGGAAATCGCTTAACTTCATACCATTCTCCGGTGATCCTAGATACAGGCTTGATTCAGTGGGGCCCTGCGCCTTTCCGTTTCGAAAATGTATGGCTAGATCACAGCTCCTTCCAAACCCACATAGAAGGCTGGTGGTCTTGGGAGGTAAGACATGGAGGGCGGGTTTCAAATTGATGAGGAAATTAGGGAAAGTTCGCAAGAACTGAAGACTTGGAACAGAGAGGTCTTTGGCTCGACTCAAACTAGGAAAGAGGTGCTAAGTGCTCGAATTAAACAACTAGATGATATAGAGGGTGGTCCTAATTGGAATGACATATTGTTGGCAGAGCGAAGGAGGGCGAAGGATGAATATGCGAATGTCTTACTTATTGAAAATCGACTGGCGAGCCAGAAATTGCGAGTTAAGTGGGTAAAAGAGGGGGATGCGAACACAAAGTTCTTTCATCGCATTTTGGGAGCAAGAAAGTCTAAGAACGTTATCGACATGATACGAACTTCGGGCGGGGAGTTTGCGAGGAAAACAGTAGAATCAAACAAGAGATTGTTGACTACTACAGACATTTATACACGGACGAAATGGATAGTACATGGGAGATCAACGGTATTAATTGGGGTGTCATTCGGGAGAGGAGGCGAGTCATATGGAGAGATCATTCTCGGAAGACGAGGTATGGGCGGCGGTTACTTCCTGCGAAATGGATAAAGCACCGGGCCCCGATGGATTCACCTTCGCATTTATCAGACGATCTTGGGGAGTTATCAAATGTGACATTATGAAGTTCTTTGAAGATTTTCATAGTAACGGAGTGATTAGTCGAAACATGAATGAGACATTCATATGCTTGATTCCCAAAGGCTCCCAAGTTGGGAGGATCGAGGATTTTCGGCCTATCAGTCTGGTTACATCTATGTACAAACCTGTTGGAAAGGTCTTCGCTCATCGTCTAAGGCGGTTCTCAAACATACAATTGCGATGGAACAGACTGCATTTGTCCCTGATAGACAGATGTTGGATTCAGTTCTTATAGCCAGTGAAGTGGTTGAATATGCCAGGAAAAGGGGATTACAAGGCTTTGTTCTGAAACTGGATTTTGCCAAAGCTTATGGCCGAGTGGACTGGACCTTTTTGGATTATGTGCTTCAAAGGAAAGGCTTTAGCGAGCGATGGCGATTGTGGATGAAAGGATGTGTCTCATCGGCTCACTATTCGGTTCTCATTAACGGGCGACCTGAAGGAAGCTTTAAAGGACAAAGGGTTTGAGACAAGGGGACCCATTATCTCCCTTCCTCTTCATCTTGGTGGTGATGTCATGGGAAGAATTATGGACACTTTGCCAAGAACAATGAAATGGTAGAAGGCTTTAAGGTAGGCGAGAGAAGGGGTTCACGTCACACACTGCGATATGCCATGATTCGATGTTATTCGTTAAAAACTCGGAGGAGGCGGTTCACAAGGTGATGCGGCTCGTTCGGGCCTTACGCAAGATCTCGGGTCTAAAACTAAATTTGTCCAAATGCGACTTGTTGGGGATCAACGTGTCGGCCGATATCGTATTACGGGCGGTGAGGCGTCAATTGTCGGTCGGGACTTGGCCCATGAAATACCTTGGTATGCCATTAGGGGTTCCCACTTGAGGCCGATTTTGGGAATCGGTTCTCCGAAAAATTGCGCGCGGAGTTGGATGGGTGGAAACGAGGCTTCTTATCCAAAGGAGGTAGAGTCACATCAATCGCTTCGTTCTCGACTCCATTCCAACATATTTCATGTCACTCTTTCGACTCCGGTAGGTATTGCTAAGAGAGCCGAAAAGATGATGCGGGATTTCCTATGGAAACGATGGGATGGCCAAGCTTCGTGGCCGCTCGTGGCTTGGAACCAAGTAAAGCTCCCCAAATTGCTTGGGGGTCTTGGAATTGGAAACCTCTTAATGCGCAATACGACCCTTGCTTGTAAATGGCTCTGGCGTTTCCAGCAGGAGCCGGGAGGCTCTTTGGGCGAATGTCATAGGAAGTATCTATGGTAAGGAGGCTAATGGCTGGGATACGTCATTAAGATTTAGGCCCTCGTTCAGATCTCCATGGCGCTTTATTGCTAGCCTGCGGGCAGGATTTCATCAAAGGTGTGGAGTTCACGCTAGGGAATGGCATGAAACTGCGCTTTTGGCAGGATGCATGGAACGGGACGCGATCTTTTGCTGAGGACTTTCCGGGTTTATTTTCTCTCTCGCGAAATCCCGAAGCAAGTGTGGCGGAGGTGGCCTCTTTTGTCGGGGGGAGCGAGTGGGATCACTCTTGGCATTACGGTTTTCGACGGAGGTTAGGAGAAACGGAAGCTATAGAATTCGCGACACTCACGCATCGTCTCCAGGAAGTTTCCCTTACCCCACACACGGAGGATAAGCGTGGGTGGGGTTGGGACCCTTCCCAGCTCTTCTCTGTTAAATCTTTTTTCTATGGTCTTTGTCTTGAAAATTCGTTGGCATTTTTTCCGGTTTATAATCTAATATGGAAATCAGTTACTTCTATGAAGGTTAGGGTTTTTGCTTGGATGGCGTGGCTAGGAAAGATTAATACGACAGATGTGCTCCAAAGACGACTCCCTCATATCACCCTCTTGCCGTCAAGATGTTGTTTGTGTTTTTCTCATATGGAATCCATTGATCACCTTTTTTTGGCATGTTCATTTTCGTGTAGGTTATGGGAGGAGTTGTCGAGGAGATAGGCATCGAGTGGCAAAACCCCCAATCTTTAAGAACATGGATGGAACAAGCGGCGGCTATTTCATGCGGCAATAAAAGGAATTTGTTGTTTAAAGCGGACTTTTGGCACTCCTTTGGGCCTTTGTGGGGGAGAGAAACCAACGAATTTTTAAAGAGATTGACAACACTTGGCAAGAGATATGGGAATCTACGAAGAGGAATGTAGGCTTGGCCTTGCATGGACATAAAGAATTCGCATGATGGTCATGGCAACATTGTGGCAAGGAAATTGGTCCATTTTTTGTTGACGATTTGTTTGGATTGGTTTTTGCGTAGGCTTATGTTTGTTTTGTGGAGGCAAAAAGGACGGGGGCCAATTGGGCATCACCTTTGTTTGAAGTACCAACAAGGTAGTGCGGCGACGTTTTGTCCATTATGGTCGTTGCCCTCTCTATGTACACACTCGTGGTGTCTGGATTTGGCGGCAATGCTAGGGGAGCTCGGCTTTAGTGTGGTAGCACCACAATCTTTGAACTTATGGCTGGAGTTGGTGAATTCAAATTCACAAACGAATAGGAAAGGGGCGTTGTGCAGAGCGGGTTCCATTGCGATATTGTGGGCTATATGGACCGAACGGAACCACCGGATCTTTAATGATAAAGCGAATAGGTGGGAGGATGTTTGGGATTCAACAAAAAGGAATGTGGCCTCGGTTTTGCTTGGCCACAAGGAGTTCAAGCATTGGTCATGGAGTCTTTTAACTGGGGATTGGGCACTGCTATGTTGAGATTAATGATACAAGGGATCCGGGTTGGGGGGGCCAACTGGGCATTGTCTGGGTCGAGCTCGACCAGGTAGTGCACCCAACCCGATCCTATATTTGGTAGGCGATCGAATGGTAGTGTGCCGATTTCCTTTTTTTTTTTTTTTTTTTTTGGCAATTTTGTGGATATGGGGACGGTCTGAGCGACTAGTGGCCTTTTTGGGATTGAGCGGGGGTCGTGGCTTAAGGGGTGTGAAGATTGTGCATAGTTATGAATTTTGATTCGGGGAGTTTTTGGGCGGTTGGCTATGTATGGATATTTTTTGGGGGTTCAAGATGGGAGATGTTTTATTTCTGTTTCTTGCTTTCTCTATTCTTCTGTAATTATCAACTATTGTAGCTATCATTTTTTTATATATATATATATATATATATATATATATATATATATATATATTAAAAGGAGTCTATTATCAAAAAAACTAATTGTTAAAGCAATAATATACATAACAGATAATGTTGACTTGTTCGAAATACATAACATAAAAGATAATTCTGTATGATAAAATAAAAGATGACCATGATGACCAAAATTCTTAAAAATGTAAACTATATGTGTAAATCATATTTTACGATATATTTCTTTTGTTTATTATTTTTTGGATAGGTTTGTTTTGTTTTTTTTTTTTTTTTTTTTTTTGGTTAATTGGTAGATCAAATTTTACTTTAACAAAAAATAAAATAATCATGTGAGTACGTGGTTTTTAAGTTATTTATAATTAATGTTTATGTAAGTCTTCCTACAAGCGTAGCGAGCGGGCTCGCCCGTGCGTAGCACGTTCACAAAACTAATATATTAAAAAAAAATGCTAGAATTACACCCTTAATGACACATTAAGTGACACTTCTGTCGCGAGCGGATCCCACGTAAAAATGAGTTTGTGCAAAATAGTTTTCGGTACATAACACGTTTGGTGTATATCTCGAAACGCGCGACGACTTCCTGATTGCATGCCAATATGTTATGTCACATTTTTATGTAGGACCCACCCTCCATTGGAGGTGTCATTGTGTGTTCTAGCATTTTCCTTAAAAAAGCTAAATGATTATGACATACTATTCTTACCTTTTTTTAGGGCGTAGCTAATGGCACCCCACCATTTAATGAAGACACCCAGTCACAAACCGATTTACCTGGGCACCCAAAAATTAGACCCGAAATACCTAAACTACCCTCGTGGAAATCCATCCGCACCACACCACCCCCAAAGACCATCTTCACCGCCTGGACTCAAGAACTTTTTGTGTGAACCGACCAAAGTGAGAGGAATCTCCGAAATCGTGTCTCCCGTGTCTCGCCTTGTGTTTCTCCTTCGGCTTAAAGTTCGTAGGTCGTGGTGTGAGCTTTCGTCTCCAAGTTGGGTTTGGTTGAACATCGTCGAACACACATTATTTGCGCAAAATCTGGTCGTTTGAAGGTACGTTTTTAGTAATTAAGTTACATTTGGTAGAGTAGTGTGGTGGTTTGTTCAATAGTTAAAAAATTGGGAATTCGCATTTCTCGCCACACAGCGAATGTGTCCGAGAGAAGCTACATTTTGGGAAGTCGAAGTCTCGCCACAAAGGCCGAAAAGCTCACAGTTGTCTCTGCTACGCAAGGCCGAGAGTACTCCTAGGTCTCTCGCCGAGACGTGACGAGAGCTAGAATTACCGCTAGGTAATGTGGTGGCGTGGCGTACAACCGAGAATTTGGTCATACTCTAGGTCAGTACCATGGCGAAAGTGTTAGAGTAGGCTCCTGGCGTGATTGGCCGAGAGCAAGGCGAATTGAAATGGTCAACACATCTCGGTGGTGCACAACCGAGACCGTTTCATTGGACTCGGTTGTACACTGCTGTCGATATATTGGAGGAATTGTCGGTAATGGGTGACCGAAAATATGTGTTGTTTCACGAACCTCGCTTGACCGAGACATCGAAATGGATGAATTTGAACATTTTTTTTTGTAAATTTATTTTGGGGATCCGTCCATGCGCTTATATGTTGTAATTTATTCGGTGTATGGCTCGTCCGAAGCTACCTATGACTAGGGAGGAGGTTGGAGCCGAGGTCCCGAGGCCTAACCGGGGAGTAGAGGTGGCTCGGAGACCCCGAGACAAAAGATCGTGACCGGAAAAGAGAAAGAGAGGAGAATGAGGATGTTAAGGGCAAGGCGAATGTAGATGACACTCGTGGAAGGTTACATTTGCACGATGAGGATTCGACCCTCGATGCCGGCGACCCGAGGATCTTGTTGTTGCCGAAGGTGAAGAGGAGGGCATGCATCGGAGTCTAAGTAGCATGACTCTTCGTAGGGCGGGGAACACGATAGAAACAGATCGTAATGTGGGCGGGAGCAGAGAGTGGTGGAGTGGCCATGATGAAGGAGAGCGAAGGCTGTTGAAGCGCGTGCTCCATTCCCCGGTGGTCCCATAGACGGGCGTTGTTGAAGAGCTTCAAGGATCATGTGGCTTTATTAATTTGGAGGAATGAGGTAATTTCAATTTCATTGAACGGATTAACTTAACACTCATGGTCTTCACATAATGACGAGATGTTTTTACATTTGCAGAGCGCCCGTTCTTAAGTGTATCAATCACGGAGCTCAAATAGCGGAATGAGATTTACAATGTGCCACCCTGGACACTGGCGGACTTCGAAGATTATTCAGCGTTCCCGGTTGAATACGCTGATAGACTCGCTTCATACCGCAAGGCCAACAAGGAGGTTATCTCTCGCATTTGTGGAGCAGGGCAAATGGAGACGAACACATTTCACCTACCTTTTCGGTGAAATGTCTATCTCATTGCAGAGATGTCACCTTCCTCCCGAAGATCCCCGTGACGGCAAAGTTGTTGTAGTGGAGAACTTTGCGAGATACACGGAGGAATCTCGCTTCGACGCGCTATCAAGATGGTCTCAAACCTACTGGGGTTAGCGCTCGAGGAGGCCGAGGAGGAGGTGAATATCGCAAGGGGCTCACAAGGCGCAAACATTGGTCAAGAGTCAATGGTGCCCCAAAGCCGGTTCAAGACCCGTAAATTATCCTCCCGTGGAATGCACCGCCCGTACCTACCCATTCCATACTTGTTGTCCCGCACTCTTTTTGCCGATAAGAGTGGGTCTCGGTGTCGATCGCGCCGCGAAGCTTCTTGAGGACTCGGACGACGTAGGAAACTACGCATGGGGAGCGCCGCGTTGGCCTACTTGTATCGACACTGGGGTCCGCCACGAGAGTGCTAGTGTCTCGTATTGCCGGCTACCTCACATTGCTTGAGGTTTGTTATAAAATAGACTTAATTATCATTTTGTATTTCAATTAGGCCAACTTGCAATTGTGGACTAACTAACATTGTATGTATTTGCAGGATGGGTGTACGACCATTTCAAACTTGGTCCGCCACGCCCAATGCGAAGTACATGGACTACGTGCACCCTCATGTCTCCGTGACCAAAAGCACGAGACATGTGTTGACAAGCTCGGGGCCATTAGGAACTTCATAGGTTGCGACCAAGCACCATATCCTCCGATGATTGATGTTTCTTGGTAATTTTTTTGCTAACAATGGTTGTTGCATTTTTATAGGTCACTGGGACCCATATGTGAATTTAAGGGAAAATGGCGTCAGGCAAGCCATGACCTTTTACAAGGGGAAGATCAAGTACATGGATGTGGTGGAGCCCTACCACCCGAGAGGATTCTCGAGACATTAGCTTGGCCATGTGCAATCTATACCGCATCCTCCGTACCGTCCATCGGAAGCACACACGAGGCCCATCTCGCGAAACAAGTACTCCGTCAAGTATGTGGGTTCGAACAAGACAATCAGGGGAGCGATGGAGGAACCATTTGTTGGCTCCCGAAGTTCGGGGCGAGAAGCGCATTTGAGTTTTTGGCTACACCGTACTACCCGCTTGGTTCGTCAAAGTGTCTCATCTCGTTATCACGAATCCAAGCTGAGGACCTTGAAATGGTCGCCACAACCATCGCATACAACGAGCTACTTCGAGGTATTGGAATGGTTATATGTATTATGCATTTATTATTAATTCCGATATGTTTTACATTGACAAGAACCCGATTTTTTTCATCGCAGCGTAATAGGCGAGCGTTGACGCGGCAGTGATGGATGGACCTCCGCCGGAGGTGTGTACGATCGAGCCCGCGATGACCATTCTCGAGTGACATCGTCAACTTTCTTTCGGGAGGAGTATAAGTCCCACCCCCACGAGTACGACTCCGGCGACCGCAACCGCACAACCGCAACATCCGCCCTACCGAATCAGCCCGAGGCAAGCCACAAGATGGTAGCACTTCCACACACTCCACCCCGACCACAGCTCAGCCCGCCACGGCCGATGCTCGCCCTCCGAAGAGAATGCATGGGAAGGAGTATCGAAGGAAGAATATGAAAAAACCCAAGCAATGACCGGCCGAGAATGGAGGGATAGACATTTGTATGACATTCTTTGAGTTTTATGATGTCATCGTCAACTTTTTTATGAGAGTTTGTAATGTTTTATGAGTACTTGTTTCAAGTTGCGATTATATGACATTTTTAAATGTTTCGATGAGTACCGTTGCCTCGTTGACTACATTTTTATGACAGCTTATAATGTTACATTGCCTATTGTTTTATTTTGGTTGTAATTTGTTCTTGGATCCTAGTTTTTTCTCGCTTATGAGGTGTCTCACAAGCCAGGCCGACACTCATGTGCAATTTTCTGTGATCGAACAACCGAGACAAATGCATGATGGTTCTATCATTTTCCTTAAAAAAAAAACCTAAATGATTGGGTGACATACTATTCTTACCTTTATTTATGCATCGCTGTTTGTTCAATCGTGTTACGATGCGCATCCAAAGGACACGAAAATGTCACCGTAATAACCCTTTAACCTACAGAAACCAAACTCTGTGATCAATTGGAAATCGTGAATTCGATGGTGCGGTGGCTCTGGTACGGCGGCGGCGGACGGTGGGGAATCACGACAGTGTTGTTCGCGACGGGCGTCTCGCTCTTCGCTATCGGCGCCCATCTCTCCTTCCGCAATGTCGAGCCTCAACAACGACGCATGGAAGCCCGTCGCGAGTTCCTCAAACAATATTTCAACAAGAAATTCGGCGGCGAACCCTAACTCCCACACTAATCGCCTGATTATTAGGTAACCGATCGTTTTTGTTGAATCGATTGATCTCATCTTGTCAAGCGTTTCACCAAATTGATACGTACTCTTCTTTGATCCAAGTTTGTACATTTATATGAATTGATTGAATTCTGCTTGTGTTTTGGTGAAATAATTGATTCACGAAAGGTGTTTTATGAGGATGCTTAGGTGGATGTGCGGTAAAACTCCTAAAGATAAAATAAAAAATATATAAATTGAAAGACAAGGAAGAGTAGTAATAATTGACACAAAGATTAGCGGTTGTGGTGGTTTGGTCACCTGCAAAGACGGCTTACAAATGCCTCCGCTTAAAAAATTGACTCAATAGAAACTGAAGAAATTCGAAGAGGTAGGGATAGATCAAAATTAACTTGGGACGCATTAATTAGGAGGATTTGAATTGTTTGGAAAGCTCACCATCAATTGCACTTAATCGAGCACAATGGAAGAGTTTTATCTATGTAGCCGACCCCAATTAATTTAGGACTGAGGCTATGTTGTTGTTGTTGTTGTTGTTGAAAGGTGTTTGATGAAATGTCTAACAAAGATGTCTTTGCTTGGACTGCTATGGTTTCAGGATTTTTTGCGTGTTAGGGCAATGTTGTTGTTTATGCTTTCTCTATATGAATGAGCGATTTAAAGATGTAGTTGAACTTTTGAATGTACCGAAACTGCTGGAATTAGGTCTGGTGCATTCACCATGGGAATTGGAATGACCACTGTTATATCAGATTGTGCCCAGTTTAAATATTTGGTGTTATCGCGGTGCATAATGGACTTAATCTAGACGTTGCTATTGGTTTAGCATTAGTTGATTGGTATGCGAAGTCCGGTAGCATAGAGAGATAGCTTGTCCTCTTCTTCTAGGTGCATGGAAAGGACTTATTTTGTTTTGGAATTCTATGATTAAAGGGCTTGCAATGCATGGAGCTAGAGGAAGTCGAACCAAATGACGTAACCTTTGTGGGTGTCCTTAGTGCCTGGCACTTGCGCAGAAGTAGTCACGGAGGGTAGTAGTTGCTTCATGAGCATGATACATGATCTTCTAGGGAGAGCAGGCCTGCTTGAAAAAGCTTTGGATTTGTTCGAAACCATGAAAGTTGAACCAAATTTATTTTATTTTATTTTGGGGATTTTTGGTTTGGTGGTTGGAAGCTTCATTGAGATTTGGAAATTTTGATCCGTGCAGTCAACTCCAACAAATTTGGTATTGAGGCTTTGTTGTTGTAGTTTAGGCCTATGCAGAAGCAAACCAGGGGGGTGAAGTTGCAAGACTCCGGTCAGCCATGAAGGAACATGGGGCTTTAAAGAAGTGTCCCGGGTCTAGTATGGTTCAAATTGACAGTGAAGTTCATGAATTTATAGTTTCCAAAATTACCACCCTATTACCAGTGAGATTTGCACATTGTTGACTGAATTGAATTGGCAGCTACAGCTTGTGAGGGGTTCAACTGAAACGTTGTTGTGGTTGGAAGGCAGATTAACTATTTGATATAAAAACAACGTGCATCGAATGTTCCGGGTCGAGTAATTGAGACCTTTCTCTATTACTCTACCTGCCTTTATCCTGTTGATTCTGGCTTTGAAAGAGAAGTGGAACCTTGAGGATTGTTTATTGAGCTTTGAGATTGAATTACAATCTCCTTACTTCTTCAAGATGAAACTTAAAAGTCCATCTCTGAGTTTGGAAGTGAAATTTTGAGGTATGTTTTCTTTTGTTCTCAACTTGGTACCCTGCCCAATTACATACATGATACATCCCTTTTACAGCGACTGCAAAAATGTTATGTGGCGCAAGACACATATTTTAGGGTTGAACCATCTGCTTTGTCGCACGTTGACACTTGGACAAGCATGCGTGTGCGTGTGAATCATGTGTGGTGCCTTTTGTAGATGAAAGGAACTGGCCAACTCAATCGGGTTACATTTATAAGAGCCTGCCTACTGTAATCACGACAAAATGTTTCTTCCAGGAGCCTTGCATTTTTGGAATGACCTCCTCTCTAATCTGTACATCTTTGATGATATATGAACTTTTGTTGATGAAGGAAATGGACAAACTTTCTCACGCCAATTATGTTTTACTTGAATGCCTTATTCTTGGCACTTGGGATTCATGATATGTACAGGCCGATAACTCATTTGGCATTTCTTGCATTTGAAATCATCTAATTGTCTCATTAGGCTAGTAAATCAACGTGGTAATGCTCGTAGTCTGTTGGAAAATCAATAATGGAAAGACTTGAGTAATGAATAGTACGGAGTCTCTTAGGAATATACATAAAACTAGAACACCCTTTCCTTCTAGCCGTGTGTGTGAAGTCTATAGAAACATGGCTAGCGGAAACCCGTCTTCAACCGCAAGAAGGTTGTTGTGCTTTCAGAAGCCCATTACAAAATATATCTTCATATCCTTTTTTATTTAATTTCATTGGTTGCTTTCTTCATTAATTAATTGTGATTGTGCCTTTGTTTCTGATTGGAGGGGAAGGTAGCGCTGATCACTGGAGGTGCTAGTGGAATTGGTGAACAATCAGCCAGATTGTTCGCTCAACACGGTGCCAAAGTGATCGTCGCAGATGTCCAGGATGAACAGGGTTACTTGGTCTGCAAAGACTTGGGTCCTTCTGCAACATTTGTCCACTGCGATGTCACCAATGAACTTGAAGTCCAAAGGGCTGTGGACATGGCTGTGACCAAGCACGGCAAGCTCGATATCATGATGAACAATGCTGGCATTTTAACGAAGAAAGGGAGATTAAGTATTCTAGATGATGAGAAGGCAGAGTTCGAACATGTCCTTGCAGTCAATGTGACAGGCGTGTTCTTAGGTACCAAACATGCGGCCAGAGCAATGATCCCTGCGTGCCAAGGAAGCATAATCAGCACAGCTAGTATGTGCTCAATCATGGGTGGCATTGCGTCCCATTCATATACAGCTTCCAAGCATGCAGTGGAGGGGCTCATGAAGAACACAGCAGTGGAGCTTGGACAACATGGGATCAGAGTAAACTGCGTGTCGCCTTATGTGGTTGATACGCCATTGGCTAAGAATTTCTTCGGCTTTGATGATAAGAACATTGGTAGCTATTTCTCTAATCTTGTTGGTAGAGTTCTTAAAGCTCAAGATATCGCCGAAGCTGCATTGTATTTGGCAAGTGATGAATCTAATGTGAGTGGACATAATCTTGTGGTTGATGGAGGTTTCACCACTGGTAACTCATTTTTTAAACGAGTTTAGAGGCGTTGCAGTGCTCGTTTCGCGTACTTAACAACATCAGTGTTTTCTTTTAAAAGACAAAAACTGGTAGTGTCTCTCTTGCTATGTCTAGTCTTTGCAAGAGCAATATTAGTACAGCATCAGTGTTTTCTGTTAAAAGAGAAAAACAGGTATTATCTCTCTTGTTTATATCTAGTCTTTGCAAGAGCAATATTAGAGACTATTGTTAATTAGTTGTTACAGTTAGTCATTTTAAGTGATGTTAAGAGGGTTGTGCATGTGGGTTTAAGTTTTATTGTGTAAATGTGTAATAAAGGATCAACTAGGTATGCCTCAATGACTCAAATAATAAAATAGATTTTAGGGTACATAGTTTTCATTTCCTTTTTATTGTTCTTTAGGCTTTTTTTTTTCCATCCAAATTTATTTATTTTCTTTCATTTAAAAGGGTATTGAACTTAGGACCTCCCAAACCTTGCCTTATTTGGCAATTTAGTTAGCTTTTTAATTCGAACAAAAAGACTTTAAAGAATTTTAAGTCACGGCAAAATTGATCCAATTATTATGCCACACCTTTTTCGAACCTTGATGGCCCCATGAATAATAATCAGCATTATCATTGTGGACCTCCTTTTTTTGTTGTTTTTTTTGTTTTTGTTTTTTTTTTTTTTTTTTTTTTGCTTACATGTGGATCTCCTTTAAAAGGGTGTGTGTGTGCATGAATGAGTGATCTGTTCTTGCCCTGCTAAATTTTTCAAATTGTGCCTTGCGAGCAGTTTAACCTTATCAACAAATGAGTACCACAGTCCTCTCAGCAGTCGCCAAAAGGTATGTACATTTGATTTGCTCAACATGCCTAAGCCCTCATTTTTACTACATATCTCATAAAACTAATCAACATTTTTTGTAGACTGGAAGGAAAAGTTGCGGTGATCACCGGAGGCGCTCGGGGCATCGGCGAGTCCATATCTCGACTCTTCTCCCAACATGGCGCCAAACTCATCATTGCAGATGTGTTAGACGATCTAGGCCGTTCCGTCTGCAAGGACATAGGCCCTAACTCCGCTTCCTACATCCATTGCGATGTCACCGATGAATCCCACGTCGAAAACGCCATCGACACTGCCTTCTCCAAGCACGGCAAGCTAGACATCTTGGTCAACAACGCCGGCATCATTGATTTCAAATCACCTAATATTATGGACACAAATAAATCAGACTTTAGACAAGTCATTGATGTGAACGTGATAGGCACATTTTTATGTACCAAGCACGCTGCCCGGGTCATGGTCCCTGCCAGGACAGGCAACATAATAAGCACTGCAAGTGTTAGCGGGGTCATAGGTGGGACCGGTACGTTGGGGTATACGTGCTCGAAGCACGCCGTCGTAGGGCTAACCAGAGCTACTGCGGTGGAGCTCGGGCGGTTCGGGATCAGAGTTAATTGTGTGTCTCCCTGGGCTGTTAATACATGTATGTCTAGGGGATTTGTTGGTGAGGATGAGCTCCATAGGTATTACGGTTTAGTGCTTGATGGGAGAGCTCTTGAGGCCAAAGATGTAGCTGAGGCTGCTTTGTATTTGGCTAGTGATGAGTCTAGGTATGTTAGTGGGCATAATCTTCTTGTAGATGGGGGCTTCACTACCGGAACCATGCATTTTATGGATTAGTAAGTGTTGCATTTCTTTTTCTTTTCTTTTTTCTTTTTTTTTTTTTTTTACAAGTGTTTCATTTGCCATCAATAAATGATCATTGCAAATTTAGAGATAGTGTGTGCAATTTTATTACTCCTCGGGTTCACGATGAAGGTATGCGCATTTCTCTTTGAACAACAACAACACCACCAAAAGAGACTCGATCATGAATTAGTTAGAGCGTTGTAAGCATTCTTAACATAAGAAATATAAATCATATCAATTAGAGAATTACCTATGCAAGCTATTATCTAGTTGACATACCTTAAGCACGGAGACACTAAAACTTTAGCACCTTCATGAGTCTCAACTTTCGGCACAAGTATGATGGCTACAAGATACTCTATTTATAGGCTTGAGGGAAAACTATTGAGCTTCTCACATTAATATCAATTTTCATCAAACTAGCAACGATGATAAAACTCATCAAAAACCTTTAGGTTCATACGTTATATAAATTATTTATTATATAAATTAATAGGATGTTATGAGACACATTATGGTCTTGATTAGGTGGATCAAGTTCTTCTACTTTATTCAATTTAGTGCAATTGTGTTTCTCTTCCATACAGTACACAATTTTGTTGTTATTTGGGCAAGTCTTATTATTGCTCATCTCCAATTTGGAGATGAGCAATATTTCATTCTTATTATTTGGGCAAGTCTTATTATTGCTCATCAAAGCAAGCAACCATTTGGAGGGATGTACATCTCTTAGCTTTATTTTATACTTATGATCGAGTACACCTATTTTAAAAATAAAAATAAATAAATATTCTAAAATGACTAATAGCATCTCCAATGGAATGTTGGTTGAATGTCAATGTGTGTCACCTAGGATTAATTTGACATTGAGATGAAAAAAAAGGTATCTAATAAGAATGTGTACTTATAATATCATGTTGATGTTGCATAAAAAAAACTGACATTGTCAATTTCGGATGTGAACTCTAGACATTGAAATTGACATCCACATCTTAGGACCAATACATTTATTACTTATTTTGTTTAGATTTTTATTTAACATTTTAATTAACAAAATTATAAAAAGAAACACCACTTCATCAATTGACGTTGAATATACATTTACCATTGGAGATTACTTTTGGAGTTCAATGTATATTTGCGCCACATAAGATGACATCATCTTCACGTTGACGACGTGGTAAAAATCTACGCCCACAATTCACATTTATCATTGGAGATGTTCTAAATAACAAAAGAAATATTTTTTTTTAGGAAGGAAAAGATATATCCTATAAACTATTATTAAGAATTGAAGAAAATAATTGAATCAATAAAATATTTATAATGCACAATAATAAGGTAGTGCTAATGTAACCTAAAAATACACACATTTGTTGGTGTTCTTTAAATGCGTATGGTTTTGCATGCACACAAAACATTGATAAGAAAATCAAAATATAAATAAGGTTACTCTTTGCAGTTAGTATATTTTAAGGGAGATGCTAGAGTAATTTGCTTTGAACATTCACTTTAGACACTTAGTGAGGCCAGTGAGTGTCATTCATTCACGATACACCTCCATATATGTGCTTACACTCTTTAAGATATATCACGTAAAGAGACACTCACTTAAACCCATTAAATATCCAAAGTGGGTTTCAAAAACATTTTCCTATCTAAAACGAGCCCCCATAGTTAAAACGAGCCCCTAGCCTGGCCCATTCGAGGAGCCTAAATCAGGTCGGTGAATTTAGAACACCCTTAAAAGTGACAAAACAGGTCTAAATTCATGTACCTCGATTTGTCACTGTCTTCCTTTTCTTTTCTTTTTTTTCTTTTTTTTTCCTTTTTTTTGTCAAATGGAGTATTAAACTAAGTATATTATACATTTTGTCAAAAAAAAGCACATTAGACATAGACAAAAAGAAATAGTACAATATAAGAGCATCTCGAATGTACAAAGTGGACCGCAACCATGAACTCATGCCATTCCACTTCATTAATGTGGATTGGACAAAATTTTTAGGAGCGACTAAACAAACCCTAATTTTTGCTAAACGTACCATATTACTCAAACATACCCTGATTTTGCTAAACGTACCCCACTTTTATTTTCATAAATTTTAGAAACACCCTTGCTTACCCCATGCTTTAGAAGTGAGGAAGTGTCCCCCGCGGGTTTCAGTCACATACATGGCCGACTCCCACTTTGAAGAGGTCTCGATTTTGGTGTTGGTCTCGGTAGAAGCCGACCGAAACCTCTAAAGAGGTCTCGGACTTGTGTGATCGAGACTTCCAAAGCGGTCTCGGCTCTGTGTGTCTGGAAACCACGAGTGACAAGAACGAACAAAAAAAAATTCAAAACTCCAAAAAAATACATGAAACCGATCAAAAAATTAGTGGGTTTTGCTCCTAATCGCTAGATAATCTCGATTCCATTGATATTTTGTGCAAAAAATGCAAAATTCAAGTTCCAAATCAAAGCCCTGAACCCAACCACAAACACCACTACCAACTCAAAAAAACACAAAAAAAATCCAAGAAAACCCAGAAAATCGACATAAAAATAGGTATGAAATATACTCACGACGTCGAATTGATGTGGTTTTGCTCGAATTTCGTCCGATTTGTGTCGAAAATGAGAGCACGATTTGAGAGAGGAGTGACTAAGGTATGGATGAGTGTAGTGAGCAGGCTATGAGTAAGCAAAAACCCTTTTATATGGAAAGGCAGTTGGATAATTTCATACATACATTAAACTTTTTTAAAAAAAATTGGGGTCTATTTAGAAAAAATCGAGGTCCGTTTAGCCACTCCCAATTTCTATCGATAGACAATTTTGCTATGGTTCTAGTAGTTTCTTCGTGTATAATAATGTTTCAAATGTTTGTCAAGAGAATAATTACTGACTCACTAATCATCATACTGTTCCATTGCCATAGTCACAATTTTTTAAAATCATCTATGTAGCAACTTAATATTTTTTTTTTGAACAATTAGGATTAGTGATCTTATATATATAATCTAAGATGTAAACAAATTAGTGTTGGGTTTTGGGTTCATACACAGCGAAAAATTCCAAAACAATTTTAAAAACCCCAACAGGATCGACAATTAGTTCTATTAAACTAAATCTATGAAAGTAAATCATACCTTATTACGCGATTTCCTTCTCTGATTGGTTGACTTTCAAGACATTGGTCGATTTTCAAGACGTTCAACTGCGCGTCCTCTATTAAAAATCCACACACGAACGATGACCGCAATTTAGGGTGCTAGCTCAAAGAGAGATAGAAAACATTTTTCTTCTCTCTCCCAAAATTCAAAGAACTCAAAAATAGTAAAAACGAAAATCTTATTTCGTTTTAGGGTTTCACCCTTTATTTATACGTGTAGATAAGCCATCACTTAAAATCATATTCGTAATATAACTATTGGATTTAGACAGTTTAAGCAAATTACACATATACCCCTATTAATAAGTTATCCTATAAGAAATCGTAAAAGCTTTTTATGTCATGAATTTTATCATATAAAATTCATTGCTCAAGACCAATTGAGACGTTAGCAGTGATCGAAACCATTTTGGTACACCAATCATAAGTGGTATATAGCAAGACATTATGACTATCTAGGTTGCATGAATATCAAAATCGATACAATCTAATGAATAACATATATCATATCTTTTTGTTGTGCGATATCCTTTGATTAAACATGAGGCATGAAACATCACCCTTAATGTTCAATCGTACTAGTCTCATAGGTAAACTGAAAAACATCCAAGTGACATTGATCATACCAATTCATATGGACTTGTCCATTATCAATTTATCATATCGAATGATCCACTGATATCTCTCTTTATACGAAAGTGACAAATTATATCTTGATTAGACACATTCACATATTATTCATATGGTAACCAATCACAATCTTTTATAATAGTCTGGTTAAATACAACATTTTATTGTGTCAAATTACCATGTTCCTAATATTGAACACTACAAAAGGATACTGGATTAGCGACGGGAAACCCTGTCGCTAACCTGGTCGTCGCTAATTTTTTAGCGACAGTGTGTTAGGTTTGGCGATGGGATCGCGTCGGCACTCCCCGTCGCAAATGTGTCACGTGGTTTTGGTTGAAACTCGTTTGACCACGCCACGTGGACAATTAGCGACGGGGGCCCGTCGCTAAAACCTCATCGCCAATTGTCCACGTGGCTCGTTGGTAGCCATGTGGATTGGGGGTTAGCGACGGACCGTCGCTAAATTGGGAAAAAAATTTTTTAAAAAAAGTTTGATATTATAAATAATTTATATAATATTTAATATTTAATATTTCAAAATATTTAATATTTCAAAATATTTAATATTTATAAAATGCAAAAACTATTATATATAATATAATATAATATTTAAAAATCTAAAATTAAATATTTAAAATATAATTAATTTATAAATATTAAAAATTAAAAATTATTAAATTTGAAATGAAATGAAATTTAAATATTTAAAATATTTAACTATTATATATATTTTTTTATATCAATGCAAAAAAAATTACATATAATATTTAAAAATTTTATTAAATTTTCTTAGTTCAATTAAAATTAAATTTTAAATGAAATGTTTCAAAATAATATTTAAATTTAAAAATTCTTTATAAAACTTTATTAAAAATTATTATTAAAATAATATATTTTAATTTATACTATATAATTTATTCGGAATAACTATAAGAAAATTAAAGTTAATAACTGAAGTCCGTCAACCACAGTATGCTTCGTTTTCTCCACCCGCTAGTCTTCGAGACTTCGTTGTTTATTGCATCTGATCCCAATTCAGTGACTTTCATCAGCTCTAAAGCTTCGATTTCTCGCAAAATATATTCACCTAATTTATTAGCTGGTGGCTTGTCGGATACGATTCTATCTCTGCGAAAACTAGACTCGTCTTTCCGCTCCTTCGAATATCGCGACAAGAAACGTCGATGACAATCGAACCAACTGGCTTTCCCTCCGAATTTCAATTGGAAAGCGTCGGTATCTTCCATGCAATAAGGACAAGCAGTCCTCCCGTGCTTGCTCCATCCCGACAAAGATCTTTATCAGAAAAAAAAAGTCGCTAACAGGCCACATAAGTGCAGCGCGCATTTGAAAGTTTGTCTTAATCGATACGTTGTAAGTAGGTACTCCGTCATACCACAACTCTTGCAATTATTTCACCAACGATTGGAGAAACACATCAATCTTTTGTGACGGATTAGTTGGCCCTGGTACGATAACTGTTAAGAACATCATTTTTTTCTTCTTTGATGTGTTCTGCACGCCACCGCATGTGTTTCGCAGTAGCTTTCGACGCGTACAAACGTTTGAGACGAGGCACCAAAGAGAAGTAAAGCATTGTTTTATGCGGGCGTTTGTTAGAGTTAAACCTAAATTCTTTGCAAAATTTACAAGATGTAAACTTGGAGTCGAGCTCCCAATAAAGCATGCATAAGTTTGGACAACAGTTAATTCGCTCATACGGGAGACCCCAACCAGTGCATCAAGCCCTTACATTTATAAAAGCTATCTATCAAACAATTATCTTCAAGTAACATGTCTTTACATTCTTGCAAAATTTCGTTGAATGCTTGCTCCGAAATATGATGATTCGACTTTATCGTCAATAAACGTGCTATTGCTGGGAGTTTAGTCATCTTCTCGCAACCCAACCAAAGCGGTTGATCCGCCGCGTCAATCATTTCGAAGAAATGCTTCGCTTCAGGGTTCGGCTCCTCTTCACGATTCCAATCGAAACTGGGGCCTGCAATGTCGTGTATTATATGATGATATGATGTCGGGTATTCATCCATTAGATCATCACTTCCATCGTCCTCATCGCTTACTATTTCTTCCTCCTCATACGTGGTCCAACAATAGTAATCGGGAACGAATCCACCCCTCACTAGATGAAGCTCTACGGTGTATACATCGTAGTATTTGTCGTTGCGACATTTTTGACAAGGACATCGAGTTTTCGCTTCGTTCTAGTAAGTGGTGCAGTGTTGCATGAGAGATTTTATAAACTCCTTCACGCCAGCCACAAACTCTAATCTAATGTAACCGCCTTCAATACGGCTGTACATCCAATCTCTAAACACAGACATCTCGAAAGCCCTAAACAACCCTAATTGAGTACATGTACACATCAATTACTACTGAAATTTTAGTCGAGTATTAATCGTAATTAGTCGAATCGGTTGCATTTACACATACTTTGCGTGATTTTACCTAATTTTTAATTTTTCCTTCGAATTTTTAAATTTTACTTCAATATTTGCAGTTTATAATTTTATTTTGTCTCATTTTATTAAATTTAATTTATATCATTTTATTAAATTTTTGTCCTAATCGAGATTTAATTTATCCAATAAATTTGTATCATTTTATTAAATTTTTATCAGTACAATGTACCGTATTAATATTTCATTTAACTTGTAACTTCATAGTTATTTTAATTTCAACGTAACTTAACATAATATATATAATTATATATATGAATATCAATCCTCCCTACCTATACTATATATATATCGTATGTAAGCGTTGTTATAAATATTATTTTGTTCAACCAATTACAAATTTCTTTATTATAGTTAAATTGCTTTTAACTACTCTATATTTATTTATAGTATAATATATTATACGTACTCTTTTATTTTTGGCCCTAATCAAAATTTAATTTGTCCAATATGAATTTATATCATTTAATTAGCTTTATACTTAAAGTTATTTCAACTTAACATAATTTCTTTATCATAGTTAAATAGATTTTAATTTGATTTTTTAAATTAGTGTAAAAAACAATTAAATAATAGTTTAATGTTCATATTTGAAATTCAACTAATTTAATACTAAAACATTACAAAAGAAGTTCATATATATCAATACTAAAAAAAATCATGCAATAAACATCACAAATAATCAAAAAAATAATTAAATTCAAATCACAAGCATGCATTTTATTTGTCACAAAAATAAAGAAATAATAAATATCAGCATACAAAATCTATTCCAACATTTTAATCAATTTAACAAATTTTATTCACCTAAAAATACATGAAATACAAATTTAATTTTCAAAAACTTTATTCCAACATAAAATACAAAATTACAAGTTTTTAATCAAACCATTACATTTTTTAATTTAACATGCAAATATATATATACAAACTTTATTCCAAATCTTCATTCTAACATAAAATACAAAAAACCTAATTTTTTCACAGAAAATACAAATTCTCACTTAAATTACAAAATTTCACAAAAAATATTATAAATCAACTTAAATAACAAAAAATATAAATAAATCAACTATAAAAACAAAAAATAGAATATATAAAATCAATAAAAAAATTATACATAAATCCCAAATCAAGAAGGAGATGGGAGTAGGGGCGGTTGTGACGAGGCGGAGGTGGGGCGGCCGGTCGAGGCGGAGGCGAAGGCAGATCGGTAGGGTGGCCGAGGCGGAGGTGGAGGAAAGGAGAGGAGAGGGTCACAGTGAGGGAGATGGTCACGGTGAGGGAGAGGAGAGGAGAGGAGAGGAGAGGCCGAGAGGAGAGTGAAAACCAGAGATGAGAGGAAAAGATAGGGTTTTAATCTGGATCTAATTTTTCAGATTAGCGATGGGAATAGCGACTGGGTAATCCCGTCGCTATTTGCACACGTGGCCCTCTTGTTCCAGGCCATGTGGCGTTCTCTTTCGCCACGTGGCTGAGAAAAATTGGTTATGGGCGAGAAAACTCACGCCCAGAAAATAGCGACGGGGGCTGTCACTACCCCGTCGCTAATTTCGTCAGCGGGTCAACGATGGTCCCAGTTGCTGACCCGTCGATATTGGCATCCATTTTTTGTAGTGGAAGTCTATGGTAATCTCAAGTCGAAGGACTAAATGATATACTTATCATGAGTAACACTTATGACTTAATCCATGTGGTGTTCTCATAGCGGGTCAGTCTAGTACTTTATTCCCTAACAAGTACTCATGATCTTGATTTGTATCCCTATACGCATGATCATCACATGACAATCAATCAAGATTCACACTAGTTTTAATTCATTATAGTTCTCGGTATAATGACCGACTAAGGACATTTATGATATTTCAACAAATACCCATGGATCATAACGTATATCATATTAGAGACTATTGTTGATTAGTTGTTACAATTAGTCATTTAAGTGATGTTAAGAGGGTTGTTCGTGTGGGTTTAAGTTTTATTGTGTGAATATGTAATAAAGGATGCCTCAATGACTCAAATAATAAAATAGACGTTAGGGAACAAACTTTTGAGAGATAAATCTCTTAAGGAGTTGAGATATCTGTCACCATTAGGTGTTAGTTGGGAGATAACTTCACTTCTAACCAAACAAGATCTTATACTTTTTTTTTCCATCTAAATTTATTTATTTTTATTTCATTTAAAGGGGAGTCGAACTAAGGACTTCCCAAACCTGGCCTTATTTGCCAATTTAGTTATGTTTTTAATTCGAACTAGATGACTTTCAAGTCATGACAAAATTGATCCAATCATTATGCCACACCTTTTTCGAACCTTGATGGCCTCATGAATAATAATCAGCATTATCCATATGGATCTCTCTTTTTTTGGTTGCATGTGGATCTCCTTTAAAAGGGGGTGTATGTGTGTATGAATGACTGAGCTGTTCCTACCCAGCTAAATTTCTCAAATTGCGAGTAGTTTCAACTTGATCAACAAATGAGTACCGGAGTCCTCTTCGCAGTCGCCAAAAGGTATGTACACTTGATTTGCTCTAACATGCCTAATAAGCTCTCATTTTTACTACATCTCACAAAACTAATCAGCATTTTTCGCAGGGGCGGATCCAGGTGGGCCTTGCCCTGGGCTGTAGCCCAGGGCAAGGCCCAAAAAAAGTCCAAAAAAAAATACTATTTAAACGAATTCTTCAAAGGTGAATGTTGAACTCTCTTTCTGATCTTCGAATTCTTCAAAGGTTCTTGAAATCTGGCTCACCAATCTGGCTCTCTTTCTCACCGATTTCGATCAATCAATTTGTCAAGTTGGAGTTCGGTTCATATAAGGTACTTTGATTTCTTTAAACGAAACCCTAGTTTTCATCTTCCTAATTTTTGAACTCTAGGTAGTTCTTGCATCGATTAGATCTGTTTGCACTTTGCTGAGTATGTTGTTTTAGTATATTGATCTGTTGCACTGTGATTTCGTGTCGTCGTCGATGAATTCACGATTGCAGTGAAGAATTCTTCACCATCACATTGCCAGATCTTCTCCATTTCCAAAGAGATGGAGGTATTTCTGGGCTTAAAGTTGATCAATTGGACGATTCTCCGAGTTTTGTTGGACAAAGTTCGGTTGAATCGGTTCATATATGTGGTATGGTGTACATACACACGTCACAAGTGCAATGTCGGTAACTCTCTAGAAAATGTGATTAGGATGTTGTTTGATGAAATGTCTATTAGAATATTGATTTCATTAATCGATTACTTTGTGATGGGTATATCTTGATAGTTTCGATTTGGAGGTGTTTGATCAAATGCTCGTGAGAATAAATAATATGTGGTTTAATACTTTAATGAACTTTGTATTGAAGAGCAATGTGAATCTTGAAATCAAGTAATACACTATCAATGAAATTCAAATCAAGTATTTTATATAATTATTGTAAGACACTAACTTTGTAATTATTATCTATTTTTATTCTTTGCATATTCTTAATTCTAGATACTTGATATTCTACTATACTTGTTTGGTACCCATTGTTAAGCAACTAAGTTTCTTATCTAGAAGATGCATTGAAGTGTGATATGCTTTTGACCCCTTTTATTTGTTATGTAAGCATTTTGGTTTGCTTAGAAAGGCTCTATTAGAAATCTTTTAGTCCAATACTTCAGTTGAGCTTATTTCTCCTATTTACATTGATTGAATTAGGAGAATAAAAAAAGTTTTCATGACTTTAATATTTAAGGAGACATTTTTTCTTTTAAGGATAGCATACTAGCTTTGGACTAAACTCTATGGAGCGTCATGGTAACAAAAGAACGAAGACAATTTTTTCCTTTTTTAAATCAAGTGGGGAGGCATCTAAGGTTGACAATCTTTCTCCATCAGTTGTTGAGGCTTCATTTCGTGAGGAAACAAGACCTTTAGAATCTCCAACTCGAGAAGTTAATAATGATTATAATTCTCTTGAAAGAGATCCGGGCTTGCGTACTCCAATACGGCAATATTCCTTCAATGTGAGATATGAGATTAGACGAACATATATAAAGATGGGCCCTTATCAACCTAGGTTGCCAGAATACCCACGAACTCTATTCGGAAATCAATATCGTCGCTTTCAACCAAAATGGTTTGGAGAATTTCAATGGTTGGAGTATTCTCCTTCAAAGGACGCGGTATTTTGTTTCCCGTGTTACCTTTTTGAAAATGGTAATACACCTCACTGCACATTAACTAATGGAGGACTTAAAAATTGGAAGAGAGTTAATCAAGGGGTTAATTGTCCATTCTTGATACATATGGGAAGTATCAATTCGCCGCATAGAAATTCTCAGTACAATAACTGTTGAGAATTTGTCGAATGTTACTCGACACATTGACACGGTGATAAATGCACAAACTTCGAGAGGATGTTCGAAAAAATCGATTGCGGCTTAAGGTTACAAGTGAGGTACGTTCGATGACTTAGTTTACAAGGATGCGCGAGCTAGAGGTCATCGTGAAGGTTCAACTTCGAGAAAATCGAGGAAATCTCATAGAAATGTTGAAGCTTATGGGTAGATTAAATGTTAACATTGAGGACGTTATACTCGACAATGCTCCAGGGAATGCAAAGTACACCTCACCAAATATTCAAAAAGAGATTTTACATATTATGGCTAACATGGTGAGAAAAAAATTCGTAAAGAAGTTGGAGATAGAAAGTTTTGTCTATTAGTTGATGAAGCCAAGGATGCAGGAGGCAAAGAAGAAATGGCAATTGTGTTGAGATTCGTGGATGGTCAAGGCTCAATTAAAGAGCTTTTTTTTATACTGTCCAAGTCGAAAACACCGTTGCTTCAACACTTAAGAAAAGTGTATGTAACTCTCTTGCTCGGTATAACTTACTTATAGATGACTTGCGTGGTCAAGGATATGATGGTGCTAGTAACATGCGTGGGGCATGGAATGGGTTGCAAGCTTTATTTCTCAAAGACTTGTCCATATGCATATTATGTGCATTGTTTTGCTCATCGACTACAAATAGCATTAGTTGCGGCTTCTAAAAAGGAACCGTCGATTTGGTTACTCTTTTCAAAGTTGTCTTCTATTGTTAACCTTATAGGTTCTTCTCCAAAACGCCTTCTTGAGTTGCAAGCCTTTCAAGTCAGTAGATTGCACGTAAAGTAGCTAGTGGTGAACGTGAAACTCGTTAAAGGAGCTAATCAAATCGGAAGTTTACAACGAAAGCGGGAGAAACACGGTGGAGCTCTCATTTTGATTCTATTTGCAAGTGTGATTGATATGTATTGGGCAACGATGCAAGTGCTTAAAAAAATGGTTAGTGATGGATCTACTTGATGATATTCGTGGTGAAGCAAAAGGTGTTTTAATGATGATGAAAACTTTTGACTTCGTGTTCATGTTGCATGTAATGCATAGAATTTTAAAATTACTGAGATATGCTTTCTTCCGAAACTTGCAAGAAAAAACTCTAGATATTCAATGCAATAGATTCAATTGCCACAACAAAAGTACTTCTTCTAAAATTACGAAATGAAAGCTTTGATCACCTTTTGATGTGTGTGAATTCGATTTGCATAGAGTATGAAATCGAAACACCCGATATGAATGCTTGGTACAATGAGGGCACGGTCGTTCTTGTCAACAAAAAGTCTCGTCACGAGTTGAGCATCATTACCACTTTGATATGTTCAATTCCGTGATTGACTATCAATTGGAAGAGTTGAATTACAGATTCAATGATGATGCATTGGAAATCCTTAAGTTGAGTTGTGCTTTACAACCAAATGATCAGTTCAAATTATTTGATGTTGATCAAATATGTATTCTTGCAAGAAAGTTCTATCCTGCTGATTTTAGTGATCAAGAAATGCATCATTTGAGATGTCAATTGGAGCATTATGAGATTGATGTACTTCACCACAAGTGTTTTCAGAATTTGTCATCAACTTCTGAGTTATTGGAGATATTAATTCGAACAAATAAGTCGCATCACTACAACTTGGTTGAGAGATTGATTCGTCTTATTTTGACTCTACCTGTATCCACGGCATCGACAGAGCGAGCATTTTAAGCTATGAAGCGTATTAAGAGTGATTTACGAAATATAATGGAAGAAGAATTCTTGATAGATACTATGATCATTCATATTGAACGAGAATTCGCTCAAAATATCGATATAGATGAAGTAATTGATGAATTCGATTCTTTAAAGCAAAGGAGGGCGCAACTTAAATAGGTTATTTTTCTTCATATTCTGATTTTTATATAATTTATTATTTAAGTATTATTTTTATTCTTTACCCACCAATATAATTTATATTTGATTCTATATTGTTTGTGTTTGCAGCTGATACACTTTTCATTGATCGAGTCATGTTTGTGACAAGTAGACAACAATTTTTAATTTAAGGTACTTCAGTTGAACTCATTATCTATTGATTTGGTTTCGATTTGATCTATTACAAGTGTTTGTGTTCAAATGTTTTTTTTTCTTTGCTTAATAGTTTGTGGCTTAATTTATGCGATAATCATGCTAATTTTATGTTTGTCATGGATGCATATATATATATATATATATATATATATATATATATATATATATATATATATATATATATATATATATATATATATAGTGGTATAATTTATTTAAAGTATACATAATAATATATAAAAATAATAATTTACAAAATATTTATAACCCAGGGCTATCAAAAACCCTGGATTCGCCCCTGATTTTTCGTAGACTGGAAGGAAAAGTTGCGGTGATCACCGGAGGCGCTCGGGGCATGGGCGAGTCCATGTCGCGACTCTTCTCCCAACATGGCGCCAGACTCATCATTGCAGATGTGTTAGACGATCTAGGTCGTTCCGTCTGCAAGGACATGGGCCCTAACTCCGCTTCCTACGTCCATTGCGATGTCACGGACGAATCCCACGTCGAAAACGCCATCGAAACTGCCTTCTCCAAGCACGGCAAGCTAGACATCTTGGTCGACAACGCCGGCGTCGTTGATTTCAAATCACCTAATATACACAAATAAATCAGACTTTAGACAAGTCATTGATGTGAACGTGACAGGTACATTTTTATGTACCAAGCACGCTGCCCTGGTCATGGTCCCGGCCAGGACAGGCAACATAATAAGCACTGCGAGTGTTAGCTGGTCATATGTGGGATCGGTACGTACGTGCTCGAAGCACGCCGTCGTAGGGCTAACCAGAGCCGCTGCGGCGGAGCTCGGGCGGTTCGGGATCAGAGTAAATTGTGTGTCTCCCTGGGCCGTTAATACATCTATTGCTAGGGGATTTGGTCGTGAGGATGAGCTCCCCAGGTATTACGGTATAGTGCTCGATGGGAGAGCTCTTGCGGCCAAAGATATAGCTGAGGCTGCTTTGTATTTGGCAAGTGATGAGCCTAGGTATGTTGGTGGGCATCATCTTCTTGTTCATGGGGGATTCACTACCGGAACCACGCATTTTATGGATTATTAAGTGTTGCATTTGCCATCAATAAATGATCATTACAAATTTAGAGATAGTGTGTGCAATTTTATTACTCCTCCGATTCACGATAAAGGTATGCGCATTTCTCTTTGAAAAACAACTCTCAATCATGAATTAATTAGGGTCGGTTGTAAGCATTCTTAACATAAGAAATATAAATCAATTAGAGAATTACACGCGGAAACAATTATCTAGTTGAAATATCTTAGGCGCTACAATAAAAACCTTATCGCTCTCATAAGCCTCAACTTTCAACACAAGTATGATGGCTACAAAATGTTATATTTATAGGCTCGAGAAAAAAACCATTGAGCATCTCACATTAATTAATATCAATTTTCAAAAAATTAGTAACGGTAGTAAAACTCAAAAGGCTTTAGGTTTATACGATATATAATTTATTCATTAATTAATAAGATATCATGAGACACATTATGGTCTTACATCGGTTACGTGCTGCTTAAGGTTTTTCATCATAGCCTCTTCAAGCTCTCAACTTCCAGATTTGTTTGGTGTGGGGCTTTCGACGACGTCAAGGCTTGCTTTGGCGGCCACGAGCATCGTCGGTGGCCGCTAAGGTCTTCGACCTCTTCCTTTTTGTTCCACTAGAACAATTTGTCTTTAATAGAGGTTTTAAAACCACTATTAAATGAGATGTTATTAAATAACACTTAATTGATAGGGGTTTTTCGAAAGCTCTATGTAATACATGTATTAAAAATTAAAACATAACACATTCTCACGTGACATTCAATAACACTTCATTTAATAAGAGTTTTAAAACCTCTATTAAATGTCAAAAATGTTCTAGTGTTCCCCCCTTCATTTCTCGGCCACTCCTTCTCTTCCCTATATCTTTCACTTTCTCTAGCTTTTTTTTTTACGATTCCTGGAGAGAAGAGGATGGGGACGACAGTCAAGCTTATGATGCGGCGAAAGTCTTCCAAATTGATTATTCGAAATTCACGAATAATACAATTCAGGGCCTTGAGAATTAAAACCCTAATTCTCTAAAAAGAAATCAAATTCTTTTATTAATCTAATCAAAATCCACTAATTACATCAACTTGGCCATATATATAGGCCTTTAATTAAGGATACAAAAAATTAAAAAATAGAAACGCACAATGCAACTTCCTAATTAAACTATAACACCTAATTAACGACCTAGCTGATAAATAGCAATACAAAAATATTTTTAAATTCTAATGCATGTACGACTCTCCACACCAACTTTCGAAATAATTTTGACACAATGATATTTATACTTAATAATAAAAGTTACTAAAAGAACATATCTCTAATATTTCTAAAATAACCGATGATCCTAACTTCTAATTAAGTTGAATAACGACATTAACACACAACAATACTTTCCTAATCCTTGTCACATAATATATTAGCCGTGCATCACATTTCCTAATAAACATAACTTCCTAAAACTAAAAGACTATATCAATATTAACTAATTAAATAAAACACGACACTAACACCCATGACCCTTCTTATGCGTACCCAACATTGCTCGGCTCAACACGCAATGTGATCATATCCATATCTAACCTTTATCATTCTTCCCTGCTTTGAAAAAATTCGTCCTCAAATTCTCGTACATTTGTGCACCTTCCGATTCGACATCACTTAATCTTCAAAGACAGGCTTGACCTCATCATCTGAAAAGTTAACAACAAAGTTTTGATAGTTGGAAAAGTCCTTCACGGAAGACTTGTTAACAATCGTATCACCAACTACCACTTCAAGTACTTGAGGATTTTTGAAGGAAACTACTTCGATGACAAAGCCATCGTCTCCAAAGACTATCTTATCCTCCATGAAGTCGCGCCCATCATCATCGAACTTTGGTCCTTCGTCCAAGTTGTTAGAATCCTCCTCGAAGAAAATTGGATCTACTTTACCTTCACCGTAAATAAAAAGATCCCCATCTATTTCTTCCTCGGATACAAATTCCTCCTCGTCGGATTATTCCTCTTCTGGCTTTTCGCCAAAAGCAATTACTACAAGAAAAATGATATTTAGAAACGGAATTAGCAACGGAATTAAGTTCCGTTGCTAAGAAAAAGTGGTTAGAGACGGAATTGAGACGGACTAATTCAGAGAGGGAATAGAGAGAGATCAGAGACGGAAATAGAGACGGAATTAAATTCCTTCTATAAATAATGGCGCCAACATTCCCACCAAAACTTTTTTTCTTATAACCGTTCATCAAATCTCGAGATTCGTGCATCCTTCGATCTTGATTAATCCAAAATAAAATAGCAAGCACACAACGCTCCCTCTCTCACCCCGATTCTCACCATCAACCCTCTCTGTCTCTCCGAAAACCCTATCTCCCCAAAAATCCCTCTCTCTCGACGACATATATATATATATATATATATCTCTCTCTCACCGCTTTCTCTGTCACCGCTCTCTCTCATGGACCGTCCACCGCTCTCTCTCTCTCACCGCTCTCTCTCACCGGAATCTCACTCACCGTCAACTCTCTCTCTCTCACCGAGATCTCTCGTCGTCGTCGCGATTGAGGCTGCGACGAGGCCGTCAGTCTCTTGTCGCCGTCTGTCGCTTGGATATTGGAGCCTCCGAAGCCCTCCCCGTGTGCCATCGCCGCACCCTAAGCCGTCGCCGTTCGCCACGCATGTTCGCCGTACCTCGCCATCTCCGAAGCCCTCGCCGGCCCTAAGCCTTCGACTTTGAAGAAGGAATGACAGATTAGGCATTGGGTTTGAAGAAGGAAGGACATAGAGGGCGTTGGATTTGAGTAGAGGTACGCTTCGGGTGTTGGGGTTTTGGGGTTTCATTGAGATTTTAGAGACGACATTGGTGTGATTTGTGGGATCAACCCCTCTTCAAATGGTGTAGTCAAATTTTGCGAGCAAGATCTTTACCGTATTTTCATGTTTGGCTTCCTATTTTACTTGATTTGTGTCGGATGTTTTTTCTTCTGGATGTTATATCAAAAAGATGAATATGCACGATTAAAAGAGTTTTTTGGGGGAGCTTAAAAGTTTGGAGAAAAAAAAACTGAATACCGCTGGCCACTACCTCACCACAAATATATTGGATCCGTCGGCTTTTGTGTTTTGGTTCTTAAAATGTGTATAGTTCATCAAATAGGATAAATCTTCGAGGATCGTATATTGCACAATAAATTCATGTATATTTTGATTCAATCATTCAATATTTGAGTTGAGTTCTGCAATCCCTTCTTTACATTTGTTAGCAAAATATTCTCATTTTCGTGCATATTGCATCTTAGCAATCACAAAGTTAGCAAAGGAACCAACAAAAGAAGTGCTTAACCAAAGATGTCGCTTTCTGTGGACTTGTTTCCTAGGTCGATCGGATTGGTAGAGGTAAGTGCTACAAGTTTTCTTAAATTGTTTGTATTCCATATTCTTTGCAAATGCCCATGTGACATGTGACGGCCCCAATTTTCCACAAATTGGGCCCCGCCTCGCCTAAGCCCACGTGGACCCCTGCGTCTCGCAAAGTCAACGCTGAACCTAGTCGACCTTCTAATCCATCATTATACGTAAATTCACAATTTTAAGTTGAGTTATTAATATTTTGCAAGTTTTACAATTTAGCGGAAGCAATTTCTACATTTAATAACTCAACAATAATATCAAGGAGTTAGGCAACCTAATTGTGGAACCCAACATAAATATATCACCATCGGAGGAGAGTAAATAAAAGATATACAAAAAAATCACCTAGCTATGAAGCTTTCCCTCTGCTACTCGTCTGCGGCTCTCCGCACTCACTCAAACACGAGATTGACGAGCCCAGGTAAATAAAATCCAGTAGAATCTAAACAATATTTCAAGATAAAATGAAACAGTCTAAAAGTCATGCATATAAAAAGAAAACTGTACGAAATGCATGATAATGAGACTGTAAAACAATGAAAGTACAACGAGAATGAGTGTCAAAGGAAACAATATAGAGAGGTGCCCAAGTAGTCTAAGACCACCGAATGCGGGTGCCACAGGGTCGGGGTTGCAGAGTCGCGACAACGCCAAGCAGACTCGGTCATCGGATGCGGCATCGCCGTACCTAAAATGTCGCGAATGAGGGATATCGACGGCGCCCGGATAAAACACATCTCATTCGACCAAATATCGTGACTCGAGGTCATGGCCCGATTTTGCGAGCCGCAACCACTCCAATCGAGACACGAGTACGACTCACTTGGCCCTCGGACACTCAAAAGTGAGTGGGAATTCCAAGAAAGGGACATGATTCAACATCAAACAAACATGCAAGCTCAATGAACTACTGTACATTTTCTAGCTGGTTTACTTACCTCAAAATTCGTAATTCGTCCTCAAAACGTCCCGCTCACGCCTCGAATTGCGCACCCGACACCCGACTCTAAGTCCCTGGTATCAACTTATACCATTTATGGTCATATTACTTAAATAATTCAAATCGCACTAAAATTAGGTGAAGTACACCTCACCTACATCGCGTCGTCGAAATTCGTCGAAGTCGCGCCTCCGATCGGTCCGACAACGCCATCGCGTCGTTCACCGCGCCGACGTCGAAGCCGCGCCACCGCCGTCACCGCGTCGCTGCCGCACTCGCAGCCGCCGCCATTGCCGGCTGTCGGCGTCGCTGCCGGAGCCGCCGTTGCCGACAGCTGCCGGCCAGGTCCGCCGCCACACCACGCCGCCGCTGCCGGCCATCTCAGCTGCCACGCCGCTGCTACTCTTCCACGGTCTGCCGTCCACAAGCAACCGTCCGCACCGCCCGCCGCTGTCGGCCATCGCCGCTGCCACGCGAGCACCCCTGCGCACCGGCCTCTTTCTTGGCTCGCCGCTGCACCGGCAGCTCGCGCCCTCACATCACCCGCGAGCCACCATCCGCGGCTGGAGCTCCGTCGCGCTTCTGCTGGCCGTCATCCGCGATCTGCTGCCGGTCGACGCCCTACCGCGCCTGCCGCCGCTGGTCCACAACCTCGCCGGATCCTCCGCCACCGCACCGGCAGCCATCGTCGCCGGATCTCTCTCTCTCATCTTCCCGTTCTCGCTCTCTCTCTCTCTTTCTCTTTCTCTTTCTCTTTCTCTTTTTTCTCTCTCTCTCTCCTCTCTCACTCTCTCTTGTTCCTCACTCTCTCTTGTTCTTATCCAAATCTAATTTCCTCGAGATTCGTGCGGCGCGAAACTCGAGGCACATAAAAAACATAATTATTCAATTGCTTTCCTTTAAAAAAATGGGCAACACGCATCTCGAGGAACCAACCCGCCTCATTTCACAAATCTCGATACTCGCGCCACTCGCATCACGAGGCGTATTCAATGTGCAAATTAATACCACATAAAGCCATTATGGCCACATTAAGCCACTATCTCGATCCCACGTCGGCACGCGACTCGAGACACGTCCCCGTTAGTTTTTCGGCTCACCGCATTCCCCGCATATACTTTTCTCAACAATTAGCATTAAAACCTCAAATTGAACATTCTCAGTATCTCCACTCAAGATTCAGACATACGTATTCGACGAGTGGGTCCCACATACGACCTTGACATGGCACGTGACACAAGTCAAATTTTCGGGCCGTTACAATCTTCCCAACGAATTAGAATTTCGTCCTCGAAATTTACGCACTTCGATAGTGTGTTATGACTGAAGACCCAAGGTCATACCCGCCCAAGGCCATACCCGCCCAAGGCCATACTCGCCCAATGCCATACCCTCATCTTACTCTGTAGGGCTGGGCTCCTCCATGACAAGTACCGGGCTCCTCCGTGACGAGTTGGGCTCCTCCGTGACCTCCAAGCAATGAACACACCATCACTCCTCCTCCCATCAATATATGTCAGGACAACATCCTCGCAACATATATTGGAATACAAATGAACATATTAATTTTATGACTCACTGTCACCAACATACTCATATCCGCCGTATGTCCGTGAGAATGTAAATCAATTTCTCTGATTGTCTGTTAGTCTCTCTGATAGAGTGAGTCTCAACCCAAACATGTACGTTGAACTCTCGATCCGTATGAAACATGTTATCCCTGTCACTGTCTCTGTGCTCGACTAGACCTCTGTCCCTGTCCTTGCACCTGACTTGGAACTCTGACTCTGTCTCTGTCTCTGGCCACCACCTCTGCCATCAACCCTCTGATGATATTGTTGCTAAGGATCTGGCGTGCGGGCTGCTGTAATGCACTAGCGTAACTCTACGCTGGACCAACTAACTTTGGCGTCGTATACGCCGGATATGGCGGAAACGCAATTAAGCTTGATCTCTTAGCCACGACCGTCTCACTATCTTTTTCCTTCGATCATATGCAAACCCTTGCATTGACTATCTTTTTCCTTCGATCATAGCCACGGCCGTCTCACTAGCTTGAATAATTAGTTTCCGACATAGACAGCAACAGTGTAGCCTGTGCCCTTAACAGTCGAAGGATCTCCTGCAGTTGTTTGTCGCGCGATACAATTTTTTTTTTTTTTGACGTAGGCGGCTCCTCAAAGACTCGCAAGCGAACTCAGCACCCACGATCATGCATAGAACCGGTCTGAAACGTCATCACATTTTCTATCGCTACGATTCCTTAAATCGGCGTATATTTACCGCTATCGTATATAGTATATTACCACACCACAAATATACTATATAGAATCAAGTGCTACTTTTTCTTAGCAACTTTAAACGCACATTTTTTTTTCTTTTATAGGTGAATTGCTAGTCTTAGCAACTTTACAAAATCCCATCACTTTTTCACTCTATTCAAAGGTGCTCATTCTTTTTAACATGCACTACTTACACGAGAATTTCCTTAAGTACGCTTACTAGCATATCTCCATCAATTTAAATATGTGAGAATCTTAATATTTATAATCTCGTAGGATTTATACTTAGGTTGCCTTTAACCTCGAGAATGATTCACGACTCTACCTCTGCTAGGTAACACTTAATTCATTTACAAATCCCTAAAGGTGGTGGTCGACTTCACCAACCCTGAGACTATAAATGCATAGTGTCACTAAAGTGGAGTTACTTGGGCTTCTGATTCAACACTACTACTCCAAAGCTTTCGTCAAAGCTAAGGAGTCCGTACATGATGTAATTGTTAGCTCTCAAGTCATCTCAACACTTTGCTCCCTTAGAGTCTGCATTAACTCACTCTTAAGAAAATTTTATTTTTATTTTACACGTCCCTCATTTTATCATGTCACTTCACCAAAAAATTTTTTTTTCAAACAAGAAAGAATCAAGATTTAGGGTTAAAGGTTTATCTAGCAAGGCACTATTATCCAATGCATAATTACATTATGATTGTGATGCTGACCTCATTGTGGCAATATGATCAATATGATCAAATGACCAAAACCAAACTCTCCACTCAATGTACATTATGCATGGTACAACAACAACAGCGCTCTTCAAGAGAGTTTTTAAATCGTAAGAGACATGTCCATCTCTCTTCTTAGAGACTTTCTGAGTTACCTCGTCAAAGTGCACAAGTGGAGATGGAGATATAACTCCTAAACACTTTCTTTCTTTGTTGTCGGCACAATCTCAAAGTCCTAGTAAATGATTATCAAGCAAAGACGAGATCATCATCGCAGCCTCATTTAAGTGAAACAGGTGTGTCACTTAAAGTATTGTTGTCATTCTAGTATTTTCCATTTTTCACAATCCAATCGGTGTTCTAGCATTTTAAAACTCCAAAAGCTCTCTAAATTCCAAAACATTGATTTCAAGTCCCAAGTAGACTCAAAATTATTCAATTGTCTCCATATTACCAATTTAAAATCATTTAGAGACTCAAACTTCCATTTCAAGTCTCAATACTATATGAAATCCTCAATTTCGGTAATAACTAAACAACTTGAAATTAATTTAATGAACTCTTTTGAGTCCTAAATAAGATCAGAATTCCTCTAAATGGCTTGAAAACCAATTCACAAGTTTGTTTGAGTCCTACATGGCATTTTAAGTTTCAATTGAAAATTATACCCTTCGTAACATCAAAGTTTCGAATTGAAAACCTTAAAAACCTTAATTATCTCATTTTACTCAAAATGAATTGTTCCATTTTCCATTGGCTTCACCAAACCAACAATGATATTTATCTCAATTTATCAATTTCTCTGAATCCGATAAATTTATCGTCAATCTTTTCATTTTATTCATCACGTCTCACGCGACACACAGAGTAAATATCGTATATCTATCGATAATACAACACATCAAATATCACATATAGTTCAAATTTTAATTTCCCCCAACTCTCCTCACTTCCCAACGAAGACTTCAGTCAGGATCATAGGGTTCCACTCCAAGTTCAACCATTCCTAACTTCCGCTGATTTTGTGTTTTAATTTCAAGAATCAAGTATTTAAAACTTCGTCTCTGATACCAACTGTGATGTTGGTATCACAATGTCTTAAGCCATGAAATTCTCAAAAACTAGGCTCTGATACCAACTGTGACGGCCCCAATTTTCCACAAATTGGGCCTCGCCCGGTCTAAGCCCACGTGGACCCCCGAGCCAGTCTCGCAAAGTCAACGCAGACCTAGTCAGCCTTCCAATCCATCATTATACGTAAATTCACAATTTTAAGTTGAGTTATTAATATTTTGCAAGTTTTACAATTTAGCGGAAGCAATTTCTACATTTAATAACTCAACAATAATATCAAGGAGTTAGGCAACCTAATTGTGGAACCCATCGTAAATATATCACCATTGGAGGAGAGTAAATAAAAAATATACAAAAAAATCACCTAGCTATGGAGCTTTCCCTCTGCTACTCGTCTGCGGCTCTGCACTCAGTCCAAACACGAGATTGACGATCCCAGGTAAGTAAAATCCAGTAGAATCTAAACAGTAATTCAAGATAAAATGAAACAGTCTAAAAGTCATGCATATAAAAAGAAAAATGTACGAAATGCATGATAATGAGACTGTAAAACAATGAAAGTACAACGAGAATGAGTGTCAAAGGAAACAATATAGAGAGGTGCCCAAGTAGTCATCGCAGAGTCGCGACAACGCCAAGCAGACTCGGTCATCGGATGCGGCATCGCCGTACCTAAAATGTCGCGAATGAGGGATATCGAGGGCACCCCGGATAAAACACATCTCATTCCGACCAAATCCTGTGACTCGAGGTCATGGCCCCGGTTGCGAGCCGGCAACCACTCCAATCAGAGACACGAGTATGACTCACTTGGCCCTCGGACACTCATAAGTGAGTGAGAATTCCAAGAAAGGGACATGATTCAACATCAAACAAACATGCAAGCTCAATGAACTACTGTACATTTTCTAGCTGGTTTACTTACCTCAAAATTCGTAATTCGTCCTCAAGACGCCCCGCTCACGCCTCGAATTGTGCACCCGACTCTAAGTCCCTGGTATCAATTTATACCATTTATGGTCATATTACTTAAATAATTCAAATCGCACTAAAATTAGGTGAAGTACACCTCACCTACATCGCGTCGTCGAAATTCGTCGAAATCGCGCCTCCGATCGGTCCGACAACGCCATCGCTTCGTTCACCGCGCCGACGTCGAAGCCGCGCCACCGCCGTCACCGCATCGCTGCCGTCATCGCGTCGCTGCCGCACTTTCGCAGCCGCCGCCATTGCTTGCTGTCGGTGTCGGTGTCGCTGCCGGAGCCGCCGTTCCGACAGCTGCCGGCCAGGTCCGCCGCCACACCGCGCCATCGCTGTCGGCCATCTCAGCTGCCACGCCGCTGCTGCTCTTCCACGGTCTGCCGTCCACAAGCCACCGTCCGCACCGCCGCCGCTGTCGGCCATCGCCGCCGCCGCGCGAGCACCCTGCGCACCGGCCTCCTTCCTGGCTCGCCGCTGCACCGGCAGCTCGCGCCCTCACATCACCCGCGAGCCACCATCCGCGGCTGGAGCTCCGTCGCGCTTCTGCTGGCCGTCATCCGCGATCTGCTGCCGGTCGACGCCCTACCGCGCCTGCCGCCGCTGGTCCGCAACCTCGCCGGATCTCACCGCCACTGCACCGGCAGCCATCGTCGCCGGATCTCTCTCTCTCTCCTCTTCCCCGTTCTCGCTCTCTCTCTCTCTCTCTCTCTCTCTTTTCTTTTCTCTTCTCTCTCTTTCTCTCTCTCTCTCTCCTCTCTCACTCTCTCTTGTTCCTCACTCTCTCTTGTTCTTATCCAAATCTAATTTCATCGAGATTCGTGCAGCGCGAAACTCGAGGCACATAAAAAAAACATAATTATTCAATTGCTTTCCTTTAAAAAAATGGGCAACACGCATCTCGAGGAACCAACCGCCTCATTTCACAAATCTCGATACTCGCGCCACTCGCATCACGAGGCGTATCCAATGTGCAAATTAATACCACATAAAGCCATTATGGCCACATTAAGCCACTATCTCGATCCCACGTCGACACGCGACTCGAGACGCGTCCACGTTCGTTTTTCGGCTCACCGCATTCCCCGCATATACTTTTCTCAACAATTAGCATTAAAACCTCAAATTGAACATTCTCAGTATCTCCACTCAAGATTCGGACATACGTATTCGACGAGTGGGTCCCACATACGACCTTGACCTGGCACGTGGCACAAGTCAAATTTTCGGGTCGTTACATGACATGAATATTTCTTTCTATAGTTTTACTAACGTAAAATTTCAAACATAGTAGTGTCTTTATTAGTCTATGTTTCAAGGGGGCATGTTAGAAATAAAATTTAGTAGTTAGTCTGATTGCTCACTTAGTTCATCACTAATCTAAGACATGAGGTTGTTAGATCAGTAACACGGGTGTTACATACAAATTGTTGTATGTACATAAAGATATGCCATAAAAACTGAATGAGAAAAGCTAGTTCAGTCTTAATTCTTTCTTCTCAATTTCTAATATTGGCTACGTTAAACCCAATAGATGAAATATAAATGAGTCGAGAGTACACAATCGTTGCACTACTTGTTCTTCTCGACAATGGCCTAATTAGCTTGGTGGGTCTCTCTTTCTTTCTTTGTTATCTTTCTCTCAGCTTCAGCTTTTATCTGTTCTAAATGTTGAGATTTATTTTTAGTTTTGAACTGAAGTTGATATGTTGTTTTCTGCACTTTGTACAAAGAGATTTGGAGATGGAGTATGAGGCCTCTAAGGCTGCCTTCAGTTACAGTACCACCACTGGTACCTTAAGCCACAGTGTAAGCTCTAAATATATATGTTTCTCTTTCTTTCATTGTCTTAATTAATATATAATACGGGGCCACATGAATGGTCTTCAAGCTAGGTTAGTTCATGCAAAAGTCGTTGAGCTTATTTAAAATGTTTTACACATCTAAAGTAATTCAAAATTTTGATCTTTTTTGATGATTTTTGTATCAAAATGTTTAGATATTACCTTCTATTTCGTTTATGAGCTGTGACAACATTTGGCTCAAAAAGTGAAGACTCTCTTTACCTGTTTTATGACTTATCATATGCATATCTGTGAATCAACATTCTTTTGTAGAGCAAAATCACAAATGTTTGTAATTTTTTGTTTTGGGATTTGTAAATGCTTCTGACTTCATACCAATATTATTAATTGCAGGAGGTACTATTTCAGCTTATTGCTTGAGTTCTCTGATATAACGATGCCTATGGTTAGAACTGTTAAGGAAACTGAATATTGTATCCATCTGTTAAGGAAACTAGTATCCCCCGATATCTCGTAGGTTCATTTTGTGATTACTTTCCTTTCTTGTATTCTAGACTTGCCTATATAAATGGTGCACTATGTATATGAAGAAAGATACAATAAACTTATTCCATTCAGAAACTAACATGGTATCAGAGCTTGGTTTCTAGTTTTAGGTCAGTCGACTCTCGAGTCGACGACCGCTTCATGGTTGTTTCTGTCGCGTCTGCTCGTGCCGACCAGATCTGCCACCAGACCCGCCACCGTGCCGTTGCGACACATCGTTGCCGCCTCTGTTCCGCCGCTCCGATCTGCTCACCGCCGTTCGACTGACCCGCCACCGGTACACTGCTGCTACGTTCCCACTGCTGCCTCCGCAAAACTCTGTCCGCCGCTGCCGCCGCTCCGATCTGCTCGCCGCCGCCGCTGCCGTTCACACCAGACCCATCGCCGCTTCCGTTGCCGCCGCAGCACCTCGCCGTCGTCGCGTGACCCCAGCCGCCGCGTGCAGTCCTCAACCAGTCGCCGCGTCCCCAGACGCCGCGAACCCGAGTCCAGCCGCCGCGGTCGCCGCGTGAACCCAGCCGCCACGTCCCCAGTCCTCAACCAGTCGCCGCGCCTGCCGCTCCTGCTAAGAGATCTGCGCCTGTTCTCCACCGCCCGTCACGCGCCTGTCCGCGCCTGCCGCTCCCACCCGCCATGCCATCCCACATCCGCCGCCGCCTGCCTGCGCCGAGAGAGAGCGGAGCGGTCTCTAGAGAGAGAGAGAGGGGGTGAGGGGATTAGTGAGGCTGTGGTAGTGGAGTTGGTGATTTGATGTTTTGATGATTTGATGACGAACATGGCGACTGATCTGTGCGCCGCCTGATCTCTCGTCTGCTCTGTACGCCCAGCCACCTGTACACTGTCGTTGCCGCTCCGTTGCTGCTCGAACTCGCCTTGCCGCCGCCTCGCCGATCCGCGCCTCTACCGCCGCCCCTGCTCTGCCGCTGCTTCGTCTGATACCTGCTAGTGCCCTTGTCACTATTTAGCCTGCCTCCAGTTTATTCAATCTGTCTAACCTCTGGTTGTGCGAGTCACAACAATCTGACTAACATCTGGTTGTGCGCGTCACAACAATCTGTTTAACCTCTGGTTGTGCGAGACACAACAATCTGTTTAACCTCTGGTTGTGCGAGACACAACAATCTGTTCGCCTGCTCCTCTGCTACACATTCGTCGATCGTGTCGTTTGCCTGTCGTCGACTATGTCGACTCTGCCATCTGTCCGTCGTCGACTCCGTCGACTCTGCTATCCGTTGTTCTACAATTTCGTTGTTCTGACTCCGCCACATCGGAATCTGTTTCTTGTCATCTTCGGTGGTCGTTGATCTGCTTCGCAACGAACCTTAGATTTGTCAGGTTTATCGATTTGATTGACAAACTCAAGTTGAACCAACTTGAGTTTGAGGGAGGGTGTTAAGGAAACTGAATATTGTATCCATCTGTTAAGGAAACTAGTATCCCCCGATATCTCGTAGGTTCATTTTGTGATTACTTTCATTTCTTGTATTCTAGACTTGCCTACTATGTATACAAGAAAGCATACAATAAACTTATTCCATTCAGAAACTAACAAGAACTATTTTTGCGAAGGTCAGCGATGGTATCTCATTCTTTTTGGTTTGCTTGATTGGGAGGTCATTAGGACTCATCTACATGGGGATAAGGCAATCTCTAGGTTGGAGGTAGATTGCTTACCCAAATGTTTTTTGAACTTCATTATTTCCTTGTTATCTCTTCGTTAATATGGCGCACAATATTGTTGGGACGCTCTTCATATTATTGATAATTTGTCTTTCTTTCTTCAATCTGTTTATTAGACCTGACTTATGTCTTTCACTTACAGCATTCACAGCGGCTTTGTTCATAATTGTATACAATAGACCAGATGATTCAAATCAGATTCTTTAATTTTTCCATGCCTTCTGGCTCAATGCACTGGTCTCTTGAATATTTTGGAGCTCAAATCTTGTTAGTTCCCAATTAACCTTATATGATCGAAGAATTGAGAACAATTTGCCCAGTAATTTAATTTGTACAAACAACTGACTGAAGGTGCTCATCGCTTCCACAATTTTTTTTTACATCAAACAGTAGTCCAGAATTCTTGGTTGTGTCAATTATTTTACATATTCTGGGACGTCTAGCTAGAACTCATAGTTTAGGATAATTGAAGGTGTGATAGGATTTTGGAACATAGTACTATCTTAATGTTTCATTAGTAGATGATGTATTCTCCATGAATTTGTATCAGCTACCAACCTTTTTGTTTTGATGGTTTATTTATTTGACATTTATGCTTGTATTGCATTTTCTTTGTTTCAAATTTTTTTTGATCCATTATGGAGATTCTCATGTGTGAAAAGTCTAGAAAGTTATTCTTCCCAAGTGTTAGTCATTGGTTAAGCATCCTCCATCGTTTGATTCTGCAGCTTCTAAATTAAAAGTCTAGGTGATTCTTAAGGATCGAAGGACTTATTAGATAGGTTCATGAAAGGAAGTTCTCTTTGTCTCTGTAGTTTAGTGTCTATGTTCAGCATAACGTCCTGTTTATGTGCTGTTGTTTTACTAGGAGGAACTAAGTAAGGGTAAAAATCCTAGAGAAATGACCCTTGTATTGAGACTGAAGCAAAGAGTTATACTTTCGACCTTGAATGTTCTGCAGTTTCCCAAACACATGGCTTAAGATCCAAAATGGTTGCAGTTCAAGATTCTTTCAAGGAAACCATACATCTAGCTGTGATAGTTCCCAATTGTTCAAAAGGTTGCTTGTTTAGTTCCCAGTGAAACCCTGCGAAGAAATATTGAATTATTTAGTTGAACTAATGCTTCATCGAAACAAAAATTTGTCGAGGGCTGGTTACTGTATTTGGTAGCTTGTAAATTTTAAAAGTCTTAAAAGATGTACAAATTATCATTTGATTTTACATGCTGCAATACAGAGGTAAGACAATTTAGGATGTCACATACTAACATTTTCTTTTATTACCAATGATATAGGTTGATGAAAAGTCCCTTGCAGAGGTAAAACTCAGTGAGGCAGCTAAAATGAGAACAAGCAGCTATAGCGGGGGAATGAAGCGTCGTCTCATCTTTGCCATAGCCCTCATTGGGGACCCAAAGCTGCACCCGACTTGATATATGGTTGTGTTCCCCCTCTTTTGCTATCCCTTTTGAGTTAACTGAGTAGCTATGTACATGATCTATTTACTTATCTATGATGTTGAATTTCATGTAAATGTGCTGTCCTGGCACTGTTGCTATAGATTGTATAAGGCCTTTTTGTGCATATTTAGAGGATTGGAAGTTTTTTTTGGTGGTTGTTGAACAATAGGATTGGTGGTTTTTGTGCATACTTAGAAATTTGGAACATTTATTAAACTTGACAAGCTTTCGTGGATATATAAATCTTTTTCAATGTCGAATTGTACATTTTTTTCTCTCATTTGAATATTTGTTGTTGATATATATTGTCAATGTATGTATGTCAAATTCTGCTTTTTTGGGGGGTGTTAGCACCCCCAAGGAGTTGTTGGAGGGGGTGCAGGCGATGGAGTAGGTCCTATGGTTGTATTTCCAGGTTTAGAGGTTATGGAGAACCAATTGGATTAAGCTTAGGTTTGAAAACAAAACAAAGCGGAATTGAGACGGATTAGCAACTGAATTCAGAGATTTCGTTGCTATTCCATATCTAATTTTCGAGGAATAGATGCATGAATCAGCAACGGATCAGAGACGGAATATAATAATTCCGTCTATGATCCGTTGCTAATCGAGATCGGATCGAGTCTCTGATCCGTTGCTAATCAGAGACGGATCAGAGACGGAATACAATAATTCCGTCTCTGATCCGTTGCTAATCAGAGACGGATCAGAGACGGAATGCGACGGATCAGAGACGAAATTTTGCATTCCGTCTCTGATCCGTCTCTGATTAGCAACGGATCAGAGACGGAATGCAATTACAATTGTACCCCTTAGAAGAATTTCCATTTCTTAAAATCTCGTTCCGTTTTTCTAAATTCCGTCTCTAATCAGCAACGGAAACACATTTCCGTTGTTGATTGAATGAGCGACGACGATTTTAGAGACGGAATAGATTCCGTCTTTGTTCCGTTGCAGAATTGAATTAGAGACGGAATTTATGCTAATCAGAGACGGAAATTTCCGTTTATGATCTGCTTTTTTTTTGTAAGGGCAAACTTCACTCTCGGTTGCATGGTGACCTGAACTAAGTTAAGGCTCTGATACCAAACTGATGTAGCGAAAGTCTTCCAAATTGATTATTCGAAATCCACGAATAATACAATTCAGGGCCTTGAGAATTAAAACTCTAATTCTCTAAAAAGAAATCAAATTCTTTCGTTAATCAAATCAAAGTCGACTAATTACATCAACTTGGCCATATATATAGGCCTTTAATTAAGGACACAAAAAATAAAAAAATAGAAACGCACGATGCAACTTCCTAATTAACCTATAACACCTAATTAACGACTTAGCTAATAAATAGCAATACAAAATTTTTTTTAATTCTACTGCATGCACGACTCTTCACACCTACTTTCCAAATAATTTTGACACAATGATATTTATACTTAATAAAAGTTACTAAAAGAACATATCTCTAATATTTCTAAAATAACTAATGATCCTAACTTCTAATTAAGTTGAATAAAGACATAAACACCCAACAAAACCTTCCTAATCCTTGTCACATAATATATTAGCCGTGCGTCACATTTCCTAATAAACTTAACTTCCTAAAACTAAAGTTCAATCAACTTTCTATATAACTAAAAAACTATATCAATATTAACTAATTAAATAAAATACGACACTAAAACCCATGACCCTTCTTATGCGTGATCTCCATATCTGACCTTCATCAGCTTATCAGTGAGGAAGCGACTTGAGAGAGGTGTTTTGGGAGGGACGATGGCAATGTTGCTTCAACGGCTCTCCAGCTGGTTCTCTAAGAGTTTCACTAGCATGTACACGTCTCCGAGCAGTGGCCGCAATCATGGCCGAGTAGATCTTGGATTTCAGTGTCATTGGTTCATGTTTAATCTGGGTAGTCGCGTCGTCATCGAGTTTAAGCGGTGTGTGTTTCTCCTCTCCTATTTCTTTTGGATTTGCTATCTCTAGTGTTTAGGGTTGTGTTTAGTTCAGTTATCTAGGGTTTAGGTCAGTTTGGTTCCCGCCTGCGTGCGAATGTTGCCTCTACTGTTGTGATTTGTTTATCTATTGGTGAGGTTTCTTCCCTTTTGTTAGGGTTTTTTCTCAGCTTATATATATTCGGTTATATCTGGCTTTCCTCCCCATCAATAAATTATAGGCCTTCGATGGTGGAGTGTGGTGGGGCTTCACTGCCTCTGTTTCTCTCTTGGAGACTGAGCTTTATATTGTTTCATGAATGTATGAGTTCTCACTTGTTAATGCAATTTCATTGCGCCTTGACAAAAAAGCAACCATTCGAAGGTATGCACATTTCTTAAGAAACGCATGACTTGTCTTTAACTAGTCGGCATCCCGTGTCTTGCGCACGAGCAAGTCTGAATATTAACATATTCATTATAAAATGTTGATGAGAAAAAAGTAAGAAAGTATTATGAAATCTTTAATGGACTATCAATAACCGCTAGATCATTAGTACATTATTTCAATTGTCAAGTAATTATGATATAATTAAAAATAATTAAATATTTATATACAAAGCCATTATTGGTTTCCACTATTCGTCATGAGTTTAACTGGATGTCTTATAGATTTGAAAAGTTGCATGACCCTAAAAAATAACCATCAAATCATTATTGCATTATTCTAATAGTCAAATAATTATGATATAATTGATTAAAACTAATTAAATAACCGTTTTATAATTATATACAAAGCCATTATTTTATTAATCGTCACAATCTGTTAGCGGGAGTTGAAGGATAAGTGGTTTTGTGACCTACAATATTTTAAATTCGTAATTTATATTTCCACATTTAGTTTGATTTAATGAAGATATAATTAAAAATAATTAAATTACCCTTTCATATGTAATTATATACAAATTCATCATTATTTTTTACCAATCGTCATGAACTTAAGTTGAAGTTGAATGGTAAGAAGTTTTGTAATACAGTATTTTAAATTCGTAATTTTGTTTTTTATATTTAGCGGAGTTTAATGAGGTGTGTATATATATAAAACATCTTTAATGTGCCACATAGCTCAAGGAGAAGTGGCTCAAGAAGAAGGCTTGAAAATATCACGTGGCATACTTAAGATATAGATATATAGATAAGGTATTTTTAAATTTAATTTACTTAAGCCATAATTTAGAATTAATTTAAAATATTGCAACATATTGTCCTATCCTTATTTTTATATTGTAGTCTTTGACACCTTGTAGCAATGATTCCTTGTCTGAGGTGGTTTCGAAAATATCAAGATTCCTTCTGATATTATCAGCAGTGGTAAAAGAAAGGTAATAAAAAGGAACATCGGCGAGATAATAGAAAGACTCTATATTTATAAGAAGGTAGGAGCAGAGTACAGAAAGACACAATACTACAACAAGAGCATAACACAAGAGCAAACGCTTAAAAACCGCTTAAACAAAGAAGGCTCTAAACTCGAATGCCCTCCACTGAAAACTGAACTTCTTATTTATAGACGCATTGCCGATGAAAAGGCAATCCTACAAACGACCCTTCGAAAAAGGGAAAGCCAAATGGCTCTTCATAAAAGTAAAAGACAGACGAAAAAGTAAAATACAGACGACTGTAGCACTTTATGAATAGTGCTTGACTCTTCGAAAAAGCAAAATATAATGTACAGTACTTGACTCTTAGTAAAAGCTACACTGTAGCATGAAAGAGAAATGATTCTTATTGTCGAAATGGCTAGCAATTAAAGCTAATAGCAATAATGATAGGAAGCCTGTGCTTAGAAAAGAAGAATGGCATGGGCCAGAGGGCTGGACAAGTCCAAGGAGCATGGGCTTGCACAAGTCATATGGCACGGGCCTGAATTCGATTATAATGTATACAGTAATACGAAACTGGAATGGAGCGAAGAAACTCCCAAAGTGATGCATGCACATATTCTGGAAAGTGCATAATAGCAG